>JAQFXP010001810.1:0-17534 GCA_034693685.1 Belba bartosi
ATTATACAGGGATCGAGAAGGTCAGCCAATCCAGGGGGGGGGGGATCAGGGGAGGGATTTTTTTTCAAAATTATGGCCAAAAACCTAGGGGGGATTAAGGAGGGGATTTTTAAATTCCCAAATTCTCAAAAACCCCATATATTTATGATGAAATTTTCCCCAATTTAACTTGATTTAAACCGGATTTAGCGCCAATTTAGGGAAAATTTCCTAATTTTGGGCAAAATACTTAAAAAATTTGCCGGTCGCCCAAGGCGGCCGGCAAAACGTCGAGGGGGGGTACCTATTCTCGGACCAAATGCTAGGGGGGGGGGATAAATCCAAATTTTTAAAATCAGGGGGGATTTTTGCCTAATTCCTCCCTTCTCAATTCCTGTTATTATATATTGTTATTAGTTTTGTTATATGAATGTAAAGAATATGCTTTGAAGTAATTTATTTGATAAGCAATAGAATTTACTATAAATATTATATCTACTGTATTTAATATTTACTTGAAATTAATTTAGTGCCTAGATAGATTTATTTTATTTTTATAACTCAATTAATAAAACAAACCTAAAATAATTATTAGAAAAGATTATTACTGATAATCAGTTTTCAATATTAAATTTTATTAAAATTTTCAAATTTTAAAAAATTTTAAAATTTTAAAAAATTTTAAAATAAATAATTGTTAACTCCTTAGAAAAAATGACATATTAATTTGAAAATACAAAACACTGAAACTTACTATTAAGACATTTATTTGTAATTTAAAATTAAAATCATTTAAGTAAAGAATCGAATAAAAGAATCGCAAAAACATTGTAAAAGTTATTGAATTTTTATCACTTAAATAGAGATATTTAGTTCTGAATTAACTCAAATAATATAACAATTAATATAAGAATAGAGTTTAAAGTTTAAGATTTAATAATTCAATTCAACAAAACTGGATTAGAGTCTGATCTCACAGTCGACTCTTCTGGAGCTAACTGTTCGCCACTGTCCGCCATCGCCACTGTTTGTCCATTGTCTGAATCGGAGGATTTTACATTTTTAGGCGATTTTTCCCTCTCTTCGGCTAATACTTTCTTAACTTTTACTTTTTTCACTCTTTTCGGCACTTTTTTTGGCAATTTTCTCTCCAAATCGCTATTGGATTGGATTACAGGTTTAGGTTTAGGTCGAATAAAACACAAACTGATCCAAACAAATGTCGACAAAATTAATAGAATTATAAGAATTGCGTTCAATATTAAAAAGATAGTTATCGATAGAAACAAATAGCTAATAATTAAGACAAAAGTTATGTAAAAAATTAATTTCTCGTAAATTAGAGATAATATTTGTATTGATTACTGATTTTCATTCTTCAGTTCATCAAAGTCACAGCAATGAACGCCCAGTGCGGTGTTATTGTCGTCGCCATCGTTGAGCACCTGACCACTCTTCTGGTGCTGATCTTTGATGTGTTCATAACAACAATAATGCCGATTCTCTTCAAGACAATAGATTTTTGTGTAGCCTTTTATCGGATCAATGTAAGCGCAAACTACAAAATCAACGGCTCTTTTGCCGACAATTAATTCAATTTGATTTAAATCGACAAATAGTACTAAATATAGAGAAATAGTTCTTTGAAACTTTGGCCAAAACATGTTGAATCTAAATGTTGGTTTCAATTGATTATAAGTTTAGGAAATTATAAGAAAATTGACATAAATTTTAATTTCAAATTTTAACTTAATTGTTACAATATTAACGCGACGAAATTATTCAAATTATTCATAATTTTTATTTTATGTTATTTTATCTAATTATCTTAACTTATCAAAAGCTAATAAATGATACTTGTCAATTTGTTATTGATATTCATTTATTAACATTTGTTTTAAAAACTTAATTAATTCAATATTTACAATAAAATTAATGTTTAAATAAAGTATATAAATTACTATCGGCAATAAACAAAAATGGAATTAAATTTAATTCATATAAGTTTACTTTAAATATTAAGATTGAAATTTTAAGTTGTAGGTTTTAAAAGCAGGCATTGATCAGGCAAAAATTTTCCCCTAATTTTGAAAATTGGCATTCCCCCCCTCCTAGCATTTGGTCGGCGAAAAGATACCCCCTTGCGGATTTTTTTGCACAAAATTAGAAAATTTTCCCTAAATTGGTGTTAAATGCGGTTTAAATTCAGTTAATTTAACTAAATTTAGTTTAAATCCAGTTAAATTAGGTAAAATTTTATAATAAATATATAGCTTTTTTGAGCGATTTTAGAAAAATCCCTTTGCTGATCCCTCCCCCCCCCCCCTAAATCGGCCTACCTTCTCAATCCTTGTTTAAGAGTATGTTTAAAAAACTTAACAAAAATCCATCATTTTAAATTGATGCATAATTACAATAGTGTCTAGACACAATTGGACTAATTTTAATTGACTTAATTTGTCCTAAGATCAGTTATAATTGATTGCAATTGCAGTAAGATAATTGGAAGCGGGGTAATAATTGTAACAAGATAATTGTAATCGGGATAAATCGGTAATTAACTATTTATTAAACAAATGATTACAGATTTATATACAATTCAAAAATATATATAAATAAAAAAATTCACAAAAAAGTATTTAATTAAATTAGAATTTCATAAAAATAGATAAATTAATTAAATCAAAAAATTGTAATATTTTCCAAAAAAGATGTAATGAATTGAATTGATCTAAAAGAACGCAAAACACAACTCAAGGTTTAGTATACTCTACACAACGCGAGGGATCAGTAGTGAAGAGCTTTTGGCACTGAGTCATCAACCGCTTTAAGGCCTGAATATACTTCCTCTGCGTCTCGTCATTCAACACATGAGCGATATTTTGGGAAAAGATCTTCTCCCGGCCCGTACGGGCGTGGATTCCAACCATAGTAACCCCGATAGGCCAGGGAGCATTACCGATCGCCATCTGAAGGTAGGCGTCGTTCGCCTTAACGTAATTGCGTTCCAATAAAAACTTTGTAATAATAATCAAATGTTTTAGTATATCTGCGGCCACTTTACAGCTCTTCAGTTGTTTCAATAGAGGCCTTAAGTAGGTCTGTGTCTGCGTATAGATAGCATTGGCTACCCGTCCCTGAGTGCTCGCCTTCTCAGTCTCGGACCGAGCGTTCAGTTTCTTTCCCCACAATTCCATCAAAAACTTCATAAATATTTGTATGACTTCGCAGTCCCGGCCGTCGTCTCGCCTACGCCCGAGATGTTGGGCCAGTTGTAGAATCTCCTCAATAGTAGTGCCCATCTCTTCAACTTTGACGTCATTAATGGCGCCCTGACTGGCCTTATCGGCACCCGATTTCACTATTTCTTCGAGATATGCCGCGTCGACCTCTTCCATGGCTTCCTATTCCGACCAAAGTTTCAAAATTTTGGTTAATTTTGTTATTAATTTAAAATTAAATAATAATCAATTGAATTGTTTTGCAAAACATATGTTAAAACCAGAGATTGAGAAGAAGGGCATGAGTTAAAAATGCACCTGTTCCAATTTGGCAATTATTTGCCTGAATTGGTGCTCACAATTGGCAGCACTTCTATGTTTTTGTCTAAATTATTATTCCTTTGCCATTCCTTTCCATTGCCATAGCCTTCAGCCGAACCCCAAATCGCCATAACTTCTCAATTGCTGTTTAAGTCTAGAACTGTTCAATTGATTGCATACCTGAAAGTCATTACGCATTCCCTTCTCACTAGTCTCGGGCTCCAAGAGCTCGAGCTTCCGGAGCCGTCGGAAGGCGTCGGCTTCGGTCTCACCGAACAGAACAATCGGATCGTTCCGTTCGCGCAATCGTTTCATCACTTCTTTTCGCGGAAGCATTCGTTCGTTCGATGTCTGGTCAGTGGCCGTCGACGGCTCGTCCGCACCGGCAGTCCCGCCGTCGGCCAATCGTTCGCCATTCGTCTGTTTACCCGATTTTTGCCCAAATTTTTCGGCTTGTTTTTGATGGTATTCTTCGTCCCATTTCTGGATCAGTTCCTCTCGTTTAAAGAACTTCTTCTCCGGCGCTATCAGTGCTTTCGATTCCAATTGTTTGCGTTTTCGGGCAATTTCTGCCTTTAATACATCCATTCGTTAATTGGTTTAGACTTTAATTACGATTAGATTTTACGTCAATTTGTTTTTAACCATAAGTTTAATTCAATGTTTTGTAAACAAACGCTTTATACAGTTATGCCATAAAGTACGTTATGTTTAGTTAGATTTATAACTTTTTGAGACTACAGTACTTGTGTTAAACTATTGAGCTCTACATTTTAAATAGTACATTCATTAAATTAATAAATAGATTGTTATATTAACTTATATTATACTTTAATTAATTTTAATTTATTAATATAAATATATAATATGTATTAAATTTTAATTCCATTTATTTAATTAGACTTAATGCAACTTTCAAGAATTACTATAGGTTTGAGGTTTTACTTTTAATATTACATCACTTTTAATAGTATTCACATACAACATACTTTATAATAAAGAAAGAGTCCTTAAACTTTTGCATTACGTAAATTATAATAAAAGCAGAAAAAATAACTAAATTGGACAAAATTATTAATTAAATTGTAACATACATTTTGAATAGTGCAGTTCATATTTACTGTCAGTTTATTCTATTGTTAAAAAACAATATATTAATTACATCAAAGGTTTTGGTATCTTTAAATACGATGAATATTACAAATAATCGTAATATCAATAGCAATATATAGTTCTAAATTCTAATTGTCATAAAAACTGTAATTTATTTCTCAGACATTTTTATGTTTAATATAACGTAAAACTACTGTAAGTCTAAGTCTAAACAAAAAAGACAATAAAGTGAGTGAAGACTGAATTGAGTAATAAATTAAAACCGAAACCAAACGGAAAGCAAAGCGTTTGCATAGAATCGGGAAATGCTGTCAAACAGTCTGAAGCGATTGAACCGAACGAACCGATTGATAACAGTGGACGACATATCGGACAGTCTGCTGGCGGGTCGGTCGGCGGCGCACACGGCGTGTTGGAAGTACCTGCAGTTGTCGTCATATGACTCTGCATTGGAGCATGCTAACAGTATTATCCGCAAAGAACCCGAAAAACCGGACGGATATGTGTTTAAAGCGAGAGCTCTGTTCCAACTGAAGCGCTTCACCGAAGCCGAAGACGTCTTACTTCATGTGATGGCTATCGCCCAAAAGGATGACCTCATCCGCAGTGATGTCGAAGGTATCCAAACATTGCATTCACTCTTAGATTAGATTATTTACTATTAATTGATTTGTTTTATTTGATTCGAGCTTTTGATGCCTTTTTTAACCATTTGTTTCGATAATTGGTTTTTAGGTTTTCTTTTAGTTATTATTTAGTTTTTGTCGGTTTTTGCCAAACGATTGGCTATTGTTTTATCATTTGTTTGTATTTGTATTGGTTTTTGTCCATTAATTTGATCCAAAAGAATGTCTTCAGTTTTTGAGATATTTTTTGCTGAGATTTAAAGCGTTTTCAGGTTTTCTAACATAAAACGAATTTTGCGTTTATTTTATGTTTTAATTATATATTTAAAGTGATATTTCATATCCACTGATATATGATATGAAGTAAAAAATTATTTTAAAAACTAAATCAAAAATTAAATGAAAAGCCAATAACAGAACAGCTCTTAGCAGAGTGACCAAGGTTGAATTATCAGTTTTATTGAATTAGCAAAATAATTAACTCAATTATAATAAGAATTTTTTGCTAAATATTAAAGTTTATACAAATTAATTAATTAATTGATTAATTAATGGGAAAAATGGGCCAATAATTGGGTTTAAAACGAATAAACCGTTTGATTGATAGGAATGATTAAACTGAAGGACGAATTGGCGAACTCTAGAGTAGAGATACTCCGAAGTCATAACTTTAGAGAACCGATAGATATCGCGGAAATGCATTGGAATGACTGCAAACAGTCTATACTCGAACTGATCGGTTTCGGCGATCTTTTGGGCCCCAAAGACAGGGCTCAGAAGTCGTCGCCAATGGAAGTCGACTGTGAGATCGTCGACATCATTGGGCCCGAGAAGGCCAGACAGTTGTATCCGGAGATGCAAATTGACCCGAAATACAAGTCGAATGCGACACCGAATCCGACCAATGGTTTCTCGAACTTCTCGTCGTATTCGAAGCGTCGGGCGAACAGTCACTCGAATCTTGATATTAACGATGAGTTCCCGATTAGAGATAAGGAGCGGACGGACACTGCAGTCGCTTCCACTTCGCGTACTATATCGGACCTAAATCAGAACGACATCGAACTGCGAACGGCTGGCCTCAAGACGGCACTCATGTTGGCCGAAGAGAAGAGCGATAACTATGAGCGCAAGTGTTTGGGTCTGGAAGAGGAACTCAAGAAAGTCTATCAGAAACTGATTAAATCGACTGAAGAAAAGAAGAATTTGCAGAAAAAGTGCGACACTTTGGAGCAACAATTGGATAAAATAATGGCTTCTCCGCCCAAACCCACGCATAAACGTGCGGCGCCTGAGATCCAGGTCTTAAACCATTTTATACCGAAGCGAAACCCTCAGCAATCGCCGGTTCAGAGGGAACGGGTGTTTACTAACTCGAATAGAGACCGATTTCGAGACCGCGATAACCGGCCGTATCAAAGAGGAGGCGCAGAGTTTACCGCCCGATTAGGCACTGGAATGTTGCCCGAGCCTTATGCTGACCGTTACCCACCCGGGATATTGCCGGCGCCCCCGCACTATGGAATGGGTGACGGCTATAGAGGAGATATTCAGTTTAAATATAGACATAACTATTAAAATTGATTTAATTTATGTCTTTTTTACTTTATTTTTCGATTCAATACTAGAATTACAACTTTTTTTTGATTTAAAGTATAAACAAAACCATTAATTAAACAAATTTATAATTTAATACTTCTCATTCATTAATGTTTATATTGTTTTCTTCTCTTCTGTGACACAAAAAATTTTATTGAATTTTAAATCTTTGGAACTATTAATCATTTGTTTGTAATTTAATCAAAGACTGACTTTTCATTTGATTTGTAATTCAAATTATAAATCATTTTCGATGTAATCATTTGCTCTCTGTATTCACGAATAAAAATGCGGTTTTTGTCGCAAAGTTTATCCGAAATTAATTTATTCCAATAAATAATTGGATATAATATCATAGTTTGGATAATTTAAGTGAAAATTTTGTTTATTTGTATTTTTCTTATGTTTTGGTTTCATTAGCGTTCGTTAAACTGAAGTACGAGTTGGCCGGCATTCGGAAGCAAATACTTAAAAGTCTTGGAGTGATCAACGTTAGGGACATTACCAAAAAATTCTTAAATAATTTCAGTCAATCTATTGTTGATTTGTATTCGTTTGGTTCGAAACGTTTGCCAAAACCGTCTGTTCTTAACCCCGAAGTTGATTCGATCGATGAATACAATGAGCGCTTAGAGAAGATACAAATATCGGGAACTCCGACCGAAAGTAGTCTGACTTCTGAGGACTACCAGAACTGTCGAATGAGTCCTATATTTTCAAATAACAGTCAAATTGATGACAAAATGATAACTATTAGTGAAAGAGGTATTTAATAAAAAGTTATTAATTAATATTTTATATAAAACTTATTTTTAATTTCCAAATACTTCCAATTAATTTCCAAATAATGTAATTTTAATTTTGCATTAATTTTAAACCCGAATTTCGATTAAACAAATGCTAAAAATAATTAAATATTAGAATTAAATAGTTAAATAAATGTTAGTCCTGAGTAATAAAAATTATAATTACTAGGTAATTTTAATTTTTGCAAAATAATGCCAATATGGTTTTGAGTTAAACTTAACCCAAAATACGTTTATTTTTAATTACAGAGTATTTATCGCTTAAACAGTTCGAAGAAAAGAGTTTATTCTATGAGAAAGAAAACGAGAATCTGAAGGAAGAGCTGAAAAAAGTCTATTTAAATACACTTCAAATGACTTTAGCCAAACAGAGCTCCGATAGACTGGTCGACCGAATGAAAGCCGAACTGTTTGTGATGAGCAGTGCTGTCGAACAGTCTGAACAGTGGCCTCAAACCTATCGACAACACCAGAGGAGAAACTTAACTAAATATAAGCAAAAACTTGGTTCGCATTCATACTTCAATCCGCGGAACAAACCCTCGTTCGCAACGGTCTCTACAGCCGCGAAGTCAACCAAAAGTATGCCTCAAAAGAGCGTCGATTCGATCAAATTAATTGAACCGAAAGTCGAACAAAACCTTTACCGCAATGTCTATCACAACAAGAAATATATACCAATTGTTGACAATTAAGTTAATCAAATAATTAATTACATTTACATTAAAACTCAAACTAGTGATTATCGATTATATAGTCGATTTGTTTATAAATTTCATTACTTTTAAAATTTATTTTTAACTTTTTTTTACAAATCGACAATTTATTATTTGATATTAACGTTAATCAAGTTATTCGTTCAAAGCCATTGATTATCATATTTGCAAACATTTTATTATAAAGTTTTTTTTAATACAAAATATTCGTATTTTAAGAAAAAAAAATGAATTTGAAAATAAAGTTAAATTTTTTAAATCGAAATAAAGTCCTATTAATATACAAAATAGAATTAAAACAATTAAACCATAAATATGTTATAAGTTATAACTTATACATAAAGAGATTGAATACATAGTATAATGCGTCTGATATTATAATTCAAAGTATTTATTCTCTTTAATTGGTTTGTATTTCTGTCTACTCTTCGGGTTAAGCGCCGGTAATTTGGTCTCGATTTGGATAACCGAGTTATGCCTCTGCCAGTGCCGATAGTCTTCCAGTGCCAGTGAAAAGATATGATAGAACGCCAAAGCAGTGAAAACTGATACGATTTTGAGAATTAAAATGAGTTTTTCGGTATATCCAATGTCGGGCAACAAGAAGTAGGCTATATATGTGATGAGAGAGAGCACCAGAAGATTCAATGTAAACAAACAGATGATTGTCTGGAGTCCGATGTCTTTGTAAACTGTGTGGACATACATAGGGAACGACGGAAGCGCTCTCACCAGTCGAATGCAGTTATATTCCCCTAAACAGACATTGCATTCGTCGCTCTTCGACACAAGAATCCAGTCTATGAGGCACTGGTAGTGTACGAATGCTAACGAGCCTTTGCACAGACATGGGCTCATCATTTCGGTCGACCGGTTACCTCTACAACAGATCCGACATCTCTTTCGATCGTCTTTACGCAAATCCATTTGGAAATAGTTCTATAATTTGGACAATGTATGGCCTGTCGGGTGCGCACAAACATATAATTCAGTCATTTAACGAACACTTAGTTTTGTCGACACTTTGTCAGACCTTCTAATCAAACATAAAACCTAAACATAAATCAAATTCTATTTTTAAAATTTTATTATACAAATGCTTTTTCACGAGACTTACAAAAAATAGCTAAAATAACTAAATCTTAGCTTAAATTTGACTTAACTTTTAAAAACACAAATTCATTCATTTATTAGTTTTTATGTATTGTTTCGATTATTGTAAGACTTTTGGCCAGGTATCGAAAATAGGAAGGGATCAGGCAAAAATCCTCCTCATTTTGAAAATTGGCATTTATTCACTCTTAGAATTTAATCCTGGACAGATACTCTCTTAAGATTTACCGGCAAGTATTTTGGAATTTGAGGCAAAAATTGTGAAATTTTCACTTAATTAATGCTAAATCCACTTTAAATTTCAGTCACACTAACAGTCAAACTAGTGATTTGTTTATAAAATTAATTATATTTTAAAATTATTTTTAACTTTTTTACCTTAATTTTAATCATTTTAAAGTTATCTACTATTTGATACTCACGTTAATCGAGTTATTCGTTCAAAGCTATTGATTATCATATTTACAGACATTTCATTATAAAGTGTTTTTTACACAAAATGTTTGCATTTTAAAAAATATTAAAATTAAAAATAAAGTTAAATTTTTTAAATCGAAATAATATCCTATTAATATAAAAAATAGGACAAAAATAATTAAACCATAAATATGTTATAATTTATACATAAAGAGATTGAATACATATAATGCGTCGGATATTATAATTCAAAGTATTTATTGTCTTTAATTGATTTGTTTATCTGTACTCTTCGGGTTAAGCGCCGGTAATATGATCTCAATTCTGATAAACGGGTTATGCCTCTGCCAGTCCCGAAAGTCTTCCATTACCAGTGGAACGGTATAATAGAGCATCAAAGCAATGATAAGATACTCAACTATAGCGATCTTGATAAGCAGTCTTTTGGTATATTCATTGTCGGGTAACCAGATGTAGAGCATATATGCGAAGAGAGAGGCGAACAGAAGATCCAATATCATAAAACAGATGATTGTCTGGAGTCCGATGTCTTTGTAAACTTTGTGGACATACATAAGGAAAGACGGAAGTGTTCGGACGAGTCGAATGCAGTTATATTCCGCTAAACAGACATTGCATTCGTCGCTCTTCGACACAAGAATCCAGTCTATGAGGCACTGGTAGTGCACGAATGCTAACGAGCCTTTGCACAGACATGGGCTCAACATTTCGGTTGACCGTTTGCGACTGCTACAGATCCGACATCTCTTTCGATCGACTTTACCCGAAACCAATTGAAAATAGTTGTATAGTTTGGACAATGTATGGCCTGTCGGGTGCGGACAAACATATAATTCAGTCATTTAACGAACACTTAGTTTTGTCGACACTTTGTCAGACCTTCTAATCAAACAAAATCTAAGCACAAATCAAGATTTTTTTCAAATTTTATTATACAGATGCTTTTTCACGAGACTTACAAAAAAATAACTAAATTTTTAATTTTAAAAACAAATTCAGACATTTATTAGTTTTTATGTATTGTTTCGATTATTGTAAGACTTTTGGTTAGGAATCGAGAAATGGGCAAAAATTTCCTGGATATTAAAAATTAGCATTTGTTCACCCTAGCATTTAGTTCTAGAAAAGGTACCCCCTAAGATTTGCCGGCAAAATTTTTGGGGTTTTAGGCCAAAATTAAGAAATTTCTCCGAAATTAGTGCTTAATGAAGTTTAAATTTAAGTCACAATAAGCCTCAAACTAATGATAATTAATTTTATAGTCGATTTGTTTATAAATTTGATTATTTTTAAAAATTATTTTTAACTTTGTTACCTTAATTGATATTTTAAAATTTATTTACTATTTAATACGCATGTTAATCGAGTTATTCTTTCAAAGCCATTGATTATCATATTTTCAGTCATTTTATTATAAAGTTTTTTACACAAAATGTTCGTATTTTAAGAAATATTAAATTTAAAGATAAAATTATATTTTTTAAATCGAAATAAAGTCTTATTAATATACAAAATAAGATAAAATCAATTAAACCATAAATATGTTATAATTTATAACTTATACATAAAGAGATTGAATACACAGATGCGTCGGATATTATAATTCAAAGTATTTAATTGATTTGTTTATCTGAACTCTTCGGGTTAAGCGCCGGTAATATAATCTCGATTCTGATAACCTGGTTATGCCTCTGCCAGTCCCGAAAGTCTTTCATTACCAGTGGAATAAGAAAATATAGCAACAAAGCAAGGATAAGATACAGAACTATAGCGATTATGACAAGCGGGTTTTCGGCAGATTCAATGTCGGGTAACAACATGTAGAGCATATATATGAAGAGAGAGGCGAACAGAAGATCCAATATCATAAAACAGATGATTGTCTGGAGTCCGATGTCTTTGTAAACTTTGTGGACATACATAAGAAACGACGGAAGTGTTCGGACGAGTCGAATGCAGTTATATTCCGATAAACAGACATTGCATTCGTCGCTCTTCGACACAAGAATCCAGTCTATGAGGCACTGGTAGTGTACGAATGCTAACGAGCCTTTGCACAGACATGGGCTCATCATTTCGGTCGACCGGTTACCTCTACAACAGATCCGACATCTCTTTCGATCGTCTTTACGCAAATCCATTTGGAAATAGTTCTATAATTTGGACAATGTATGGCCTGTCGGGTGCGAACAAACATATAATTCAGTCATTTAGCAAACACTTAATTTTGTCGACACTTTATCAGGCCTTCTAATCAAACATAAAATCTAAACATAAATCAAATTTTTTTTTATTCAAATGCGTTTTCAAGAGTCTTACGAAAACAAATACAGTCTATATTGGTTAATCGAAAGTGCGCTTGATGCATCAAAAATTATCTGCTATTAAAAACTTATTATACACCTTAATAAACCTGCCGGTGCTTAGCAAAAGAGCTGCTAATATCAAATTCTGCTCTTATAAAATTATAACTAAATCTTAGTTTAAATTTGATTTAACTTTTAAAACAATACGATTTTATTTCAAATATTTATTAGTTTTTATTTATTGTTTCAATTATTGTAAGACTTTTAGAGTTTAGTTAATATTTAACTAAAAACCCAAACATTTAGATAGAAATATAACAATAATGAATAGAGCATTGCTTTTTGACCAAGTTCGTTTGTATTTTCCAAATCAAATTATATGAACTTGGTCAGTTTACCAAATCTCAAATTGTATTCAAATAGGTTTAACTGATAAGGAGTTTCTAATAGTTTTTTGAGTTTATAAACAAATGAATCAAAACATTTATATGAAGTCTAATCTCAAATCGAATCTTCATCCGAGTCGTCAATTCGGGAATACTTGTCATTCGTTTGACTCTTCGACAGCAATTCCCGGCTTCCCATTCCGGGATCACTACTTTGCCTGTGTTTGTCCGCCAAATACAGTTGTCTTTCATCCTTCTTCTGGGCCAACCCAACATACAATGGTTTTCGACTTATTTGGCCGCAAACTATGGTTCGGTTATTCATAGCGATGACAGCTCTGGTCGCGGCTTCCGGAGTCGAATAGCACACAAATCCAAACCCTTTCGATCGCTTCGACTCGTCGTACATAACTCGGGAGGAAATTATTTGACCGAAAGGCCGAAACTCTCTCCAAAGCATTTTGTGGTCAATTTCTTTCTCTAAGTTCTTAATGAATAGGTTAGCGCCCGGATGGGTGCGCTCAGCCTCTTGGGGTCGCCGGTTGCTATCAGTCGATGAGGTCGGGAACAGATGATCCAAATTAACCCCAAGTGAAGACCAGAAAGAGACTGATTCCTGACTTGGCTCGTTTGGCTCGTTTGGCTCTCGCTATCAATGCATTAATTGCAGTCAAATATTAATATTAGTTTTAAAAATAAATTTGTATTTAATTTATAAAATAATAAATTTGTTCATTAAATAAGTCATATCTGAAAATATTTTTAAAAAGATATCGTTTGTTGGACTTATAATAATTAAAAATAATTGAAATTTGAGTCAAACCTACCGTTTGTTTACGACTTTTGTCTTTCGATAAAACCCGGGACTGAGATGAGGGAACGTTAGAAGAACCCAATGATGTAGAAGATTGTGCTCTCGATTGAACTGAATCGGAATTTTTTGCTCGCTATCAGTGTATGAATTGAAACAAAATTTTAATTTAATTTATTTATTTAAACCAATTATTAAAAAACAAATTGAATCAAAAATTTGGCTAAAAATAGTGATAATAAGACTCAAACTGACATTTATTGACCGCATTCTTAGTCGTGCGAGAGCTTCGGTTTCAGACATTTGACTCTTTCTTCGACTAATTCCAGTCCACTCTCCGGACCCGTCGGCCAATTGTCGTACGTCTGAACACATAATCAGTTTTGAATTATTGAAAAAATAGAAAATATATTCAATAAATTGTTTGAAATTGGTTTACCATTTGATCCAAAGACACCATTGTTTGTATAATTAGTCCGAAATTCATCAATTTCTCGCTTCAAACACAACATTTCAGTCTTAAGTCGTTTGTTCTCATCATTTAAGCTCTGGTTTCGTATCTTTAGTTTTTCGATACAATTGTGTTCGCAATCAATGTCTTTACGTAATCCACAGCTTTCGCAGTAATTATTCGGATTATAACCACAATTCTGAATGTGTTTCGACAAACGATGAATCGGAACAACAGTTCCGCAGCCATTGGTCTCGAAATCGCATTTGACTTTCAAATCATTCAACCAATTAGTGACAAGTCTTGACGCAGGGCTCAGATCGCCGGCACTTAGCCTTCGCCTATCGTTAGGACAGGTCCGGTGGTCTCTGAGCCAATGGCAGATACATCGGGAACAGTAGGTCTGCCGACAACAGGGAGTGACCACTGGATCGGCCAATAAGTCCTGACATATACCACACGTAAACGCTTCGACGTCGCGATCGCTGACCCCAACCAATCGGCTTTTGTCTATTCCCGACATTTGTGACCGTTTTCTCGTTTACACTACAAATACAAAATAATATAATAATTATTGTATTTATAATTTCGACAAAATTGAAGCCAAAAGTGAATTTGTGTTAAACCGAAACTACGCTTTGAATCTAAAGCACTGTTTGTGTTGTTTATGAAAACGCAATGAATTGAAACTAAAAAATGTGTTAAAAATTAATGTTTATTACAGTTTTGTCACTTATTTCTATATTAATTATAATTATTTTTCATTTAAATCATAGAAATGTGTTAATAATTCTTATAAATAAATAAAATATTTGTGAAAATTGTCGAAAAACTAAACACATTTAAAGATTTCATATAATTATAGTATTTTAAGGAAAAAAGTTATATTAAATAAAAATTAGTTTCAATTATTAGGTGTTATTCGTGACGAACAGACATCAGATCTGCAGTAATGCTTGAGTTCAACCGAAGTCTTATTTTTTTGAACGGTTTTAATACCACAAAAAGTGCCCTCAAGAGCACCAAAGTCTTGGAATGTAAGCCATGATTTAATATGAATGCAATAGAGAACGGCACAGATGTCCTAAAAGTTAGATTTTTAAAAATTAAAACAAATCTAATTTTAAAAAATGTTTTCTCCAAACTTTGTACTCTGTTGTAGACATCTCCACATAATTGGGCCCAAAATTAAACTTGCACTGTGCAGTTACCGGCCACACCACTCCAGGTAGGTTTGCTTTAGAAAAGTCAAACTCTTTTAGCACGCTCGTTTTGTTGGCCATACAGCCCGGTTTGCTAGTTCTGGTCAATTAATTGAATTTTAGTCAAAAAATTGATTTTTTTTCTAATGTTTGAAACAATTAACTTAAGTTTTATTAGTTGTTCCAACATATGATCGACACTGCATTGCGACCAATCATTAACTGAATTGAATGAGAAAGTAGGTGCCATTATATACCCGGGTGACTCGGCTGGACATGTGGTATATCCCGGACTGCTGTCGTGTGCAATACCAAAACTACATTGAATTTTAAGGGAAAATATTCGTTAATTTTGTTTGAGATTAAAACTTTTTTCCTACTTATGCGCCAATTCATGAGCTAAGGTATTGGTTGCCATAAAATCTCTGGTCTCAACGATAGCACAAGAATTTTCGCCACAGATTGTGCTCAAATAGGACAGACCTATTTTGAGAACAAGTTATTAAATCGAGAACTTTATTTAATACAAAAATTTGTACCAAACCTAAAATTCCATCCGATTTCTCATCTTTAGGCGACCATAGGTTTAAACTTTGATTTTTAAAAATGTATTTAATATTTAGTATAAAAATAAATTTTATTTTTTACAAACAGTTAATATCAATTACCCAGTTAACAAAATAACGGAATCCCAGTCCACAATATTTAAAGTTTTTCTCAAATTTTTCGTATATCCGCAGAAATTCTTCAAATATTCTTCTGTTAAACCATTATTTGTATTAACAGTTTTGTTATCAATTATTTCGAAATAAACGACTAATAACTCGAAAAAAGCAATTGTTCTCATATTGTCTCTATTGTAGAATATTTGAGCCGTATGTAGGAGTGAAGAGCAAAAGCTCTTCAGTTCTTTGTCTGATTTGAACCGCATTTGCAGATATTTATCGACAAAAAGTGCAATTTTAACATAAAGTTTACCCAAATGATTGGCATTGAGTGTATTTGTTGCATAAAATTTGGTTCTGACCACCGATTCTCTTGAGTTGTTCCGTGCTTTTGGACAAAATTTTATGATTTTAGTCATAAAATATTATTTAAGAGATTTTGTTACCAGTCCTTGAAATTGGAATCCGGTCTCTAACCAGAATTGAGCGCTCATTACTCGGATTAGTTAAGAATAAATTTAATACTAATATAAAACAAAAGTTTTTCATTAAATCCATAACTAATTTATTTGTTTATTTTGTAATTTAAATTAATATTTAAAATTTTAGCAAATAATTAGTTAAAAATATATTTTTATAAAAATTTGAATTAATTTAATGCATAAAAGGATTAGACATTTAAAAAGAGATGATTTTATGACAGAATAAATGTAAAAATAACTTATTTCTCGCGCTTTCAACTAAAAATCTAATAGAAATTAAAGTATATTTATATTTTTAAATACAATAAATTCTATATTAATTACCACTAAGTTTAAAGAGTTATTTAACTAAATTTTATATTTATATTTGTTTAACATTAAGTATCAGAAACATTAAAAAATGTTTTCTTTCGTTATTAAACTAATTTTTACTAATTTGAAAATAATTTTTAAACTCAACTAATTAATTATGGCCAGTGTTGACTTAGCCGATCTAGTGCTGGCTTAACAAAAGAATTGTTTTTTGCAGTAATCCGGAGCTAATAATCAATAAAATGTAATAAAAGCCAATAATTAAATAAAAAGTTTTAAAACAATTTATATGAACTGAAGCAATACATAAGGAATAGTTATCGATCTGATTAGAAAATACTTGTTTTGAGATAATTATCAAAAATCATATCACATGAGAAAATGTTTTGATAACAAAATTTAGAGTTTGTGCTTGAATTCCAAAAAGGATTAAGACTTTGATTATTATTTTCATAAGTTAGGTCTAATCACAAAACAGGTGTCAAATATCAAACACTAAAATCAAGTGCAGTTTTATATGAGCACTCAATTGACTTTTAAGTCAGTTTCGACTGAGAAGTCAAAGCCTATAAATCAGTGAAAACACTATCAAATTCAACAATATTTAAAGTTTTAGTTCAATTGTTTAACAAATGGCTAAAGAGTTTGAGAAAACCAAAATTGAATCTTTAGTTCAATTTACTGACATTAAACCGATTTATAGTATCGGAGATGATATTGAATGCCAGTTCGGCATTGACTCGAGTCTTGAGCCGACTCTCGGTTTTGTTGGTCTGTATAAAGTGGGTCGGAATCGAGTGAAGGATTGGTTGGTTCGCGAAGTGAACTTAACTGAAACACCCGAACCGATCAATGGTTTTGTGGAGAAAGAGTGGAAACTAAAGGCATTATATCTAAACCGTTTCTCAAATGATATGAATCAGTTCTACCAGTTTTGTTATGTCTATCCATTCGACGGCACCGGCAATAGGTTTTGCGGTACTTCTC
>JAQFXP010001811.1:0-17531 GCA_034693685.1 Belba bartosi
ACAGAATTAAATTATCTTTATTTATTAAAAAGTTATTCAAAAAAGACGGCGGTCAAGATTAATGGTTAGCCTCTTTAAATAAATATATTAATTTAATTTATGCATTATTATTTATAGAAAATATTAAAACTTTATAAATGTAATATAATATTTAATAGTATTATCTAGATTATTGAGCAAACAGTAAGTTTATTTAAAATTGTAAAAATATTACTTTTGGTGATACAAACAAACATGATGGTAATTGAAAGATAATAATCAGTATTTTAAACATAAACTTATTTATTTAATATATATTTAATGATTACTAAATTTGTGCATTATAATTATGTTTATTTAATTTATAATATAGTTTAGGCGGTTTATATTAGATTTAAATTATAACATTGTTTATTAATAAAAATTAAATTATGTTATTTAAAAATTTCCAATCTATACACAATTTTAATTTAATTTAAAATTTCATCTTATTTAAAATATTATATTTAAATACAATTAAAAAAATTACAAATTATATATTATTCACAAAAACATTATATTTTAAAGTAATCTTTTTATTATTTAGATAAACTTTAATTTAAAATTAAATAAAAATTATTTATAAATAAAAAAAAAAAATTTTATGCATTTTATTTTATGTAGGGTTAAATATTGTAATTTATCATTTATAAATATACCAAAGATTGAGAAATTTAGCTGATCAAGGTGGGGTTCAGGGTAAGTATTTTTTTTTAATTTAACCAAAATCATAGAAAAGTAGCAGGGAATAAATTTTTTAAAAACGCTAAAAACCTATATATTTATGACAAAATTGTAACTAATTTAAATGAATTTAAACCGAATTTAGCACTAAACTAAAGTAAATTTCTCAATTTTGGTCAAAAACCCCCAAAAAAATTGACGCCCGCTTTTGGCAGCTGGCAAAAAATTTAATGGGAGGTTTGATAAATGACAAATTTTAAATTTATGGGGAAGATTTTGCATAATTCCCCTTTACAATGCCGAAAATATACATAAGAATGAATCCCGCTTAAAGCCTCCATTTGCCGACATAATACAAAAATTTATTTTTATTGGTATGAAACGCTTTAAAAAAATATTATAATAATTATTTAAAATGCCGTGGGCACCAAAAATATTTTCATAGTGAGAAACAAGTTGTTTTTTAGTATTTTCAAATAAAATTTAATCAATGAATGCATGTATAATCTATATAAATTTTTATGTAATATTTAGTTAATAATATTTAAATAAAGTAAAATTAAACTTTTTTGCAAATAAAGATAAATATAATTATTATTAAAAAGTTTTTAAATAATTTATAAAATGTAAAATATTAGAAAATATTTTAAATTTATATTATGTTTACAACTTTTGCATATTTTATTTAATTTGTTTAATGTTTGCTAAATATTTCTATACATATTATATTGATTTTTCGTTTATAACAATTGTTTTAAGAATTGTATTTAAATTCTATTATTTTTAAAAATAATATTTTTTATATAACATAAAAATTATATTTTTATTACATTTATTAATTTAACAAGTATTTAATTATCTTTTCCTTAAACAATTAATTAATTATAAATTTTTATAAATCATTTCCTCGAAAATATTTTTTTATATGATTTTATACTTTATTTTGCATAACTTGAATAAAATAATAATTAAAAGAATATTAAAAATATAATTAACTTAAAATTTTGTTTTTATAAACAGATATATTTTTTAAAAAATACTATACATGTCATTATTAAAGCTATTAAATCTTAGAAGCTAAAATATATAAAATGTACAATGTAAAAACAGCAAAAATAAATTGGAAATAAGAAACTTTATTTATATGATAATCATTTTAACAAATGTCAAATAGACAACAAAGTTTAAAACTTTATGTTAAAAAAGTTTTAAAATATAATAAATAAAATAATAATTTGCAGTATAAGACAACAGTAAATTAAAAGTTGTGTCAAGTATAAATTTAAAATTATTGTTTAGTTAAAAAGTTTAATTTTGAGTTGGTCTCTTTTTTATCATGTTTGTGTAGTCACATATACAAGATAAATAAAAACCAAAATTAAAAATAAATAAAAATATAATTTAATAAATTATATAGATTTTTAATAAATACCAAAAAACAAATTAAATTAACAAAATAAATAAATTAATTTAAATTAGGAAAAATCTAGTTCATTATCAAATGTTTAAATTAATTTTTAAAAAATAAAAATAAGAAACATAAACAATAAATAATAAATTTTTTAAAATTTAATTTTGCAGTATTACATATTTTGTTAATTTATTTTTTAAAAATTAATTTGTCAAATATTTATTAATTATACATTTTACTTTAGCTAATATTATTTTTAAAAAATAAAAATATAAATTTACTTGTTATAAAAATAATCTAAACAACATTCGTTTTATATAGAAAAATTAAATAGATTAATAACAATTAAATATAAAAATAAAATTTTACATATAAATGTTATTGATACAAAATACTAATTTAGATAATATAAATTTGTACTTAAATAATATTTGTTATTTTATCTTTTTTACATTAAATTTATTGAACAAATTTTAGTTTTATATTTAATCTTAAGTACAAAAAAATGTTATAAAATAAAATATATATCTAGTTACATTTAAGTGCATACAAGTTTAAAACTAGATTTTACTTGCATTGTGGGAATTAAATTATCAATTTTGTTTTTCTTTAAATTTTTGCAAGAAAATAAATATAACTAAAGAATTTAAAATTTTATTTGTAAAATTAAGTTTAAAATTTATATAGCTTGTTTTATTTTAAAAATATCATTTTCCCGAAATAGCAAATATATATCAAACAAATAAATATAAAGGAGTTGGCGGAAAATTAAAAAAAGTGCTTATTTTTTAAAATCATTCAAACCATGATAAAAGCATATGATATAATAGGGAAATGTGCAAAAAAATTTGTAAATGAAAACATTAAATAAAGTTATACGCATTTAAAAATACAATATCTTCTTACAATTTATAAATTTCAGGCTTAGTTTACAGACAAACTAAATGAGATATTTTAATTGTTTCTTCACTAACACATACAAATATTAAAGCAGTATTAATAATTAAATAAAATATTTATATAAACAAAATTTTTGTAATACAAAATAATAATTAAAATATTTAAATGGAAAATTGGAAACTTTGGCATTGCAATTTGCCAATTTTGTTTTATACTTTTTATTATAGACTTAAATCTATATTATTTAATTAAAAAAATTTGGCAAATCGCTTTTATCATGGTTTGAATAATTTTGAAAAATAAGCTTTTTTCAATCTTCCGCCAACTCCTTTGTAATAAAAACATTCATAAAAATACATTATAACCAGAAAGTCTTTAAATGGAAAAAAATCTTGCAAAGTAGCATAAAACTTAAAAGAGCTCCTAGCTTAAAATTAGGTTAAAGAGTATTTTATACTAAAGTTTTATTTGTTATTTTTAAATAAAAATAAATAAATGTAAAAGCATAATTTATTTTGTTATTACTATTTAATTTATTTAATTAAATAACTTTTAATAATTTACTTTTATTGGAGTGTAAAAAAAATATATCTGTTTACTTTATTATTAAAATAATTAGTAAATTAATATATTATATCAAATGTAAAACAATTTGTAAATAAATTAAATAATTTAAGTTAAAATATACTACGGGGGTAGTTTGCTAAATTAATTTTTTAACAAAATTTCTCAAACAATTTTATAATTTGAGAAAATATTTATTTAAACATGATAAATAAATAAAGAAATTTAATTGACATAATGTCCTCCAGACATAGCAAAAAATATTATGCGCGTTTTAATATATAACCCCGGTTTATCATAAATTTTATTCTATATTTTTATTACTCCCGACTTTTGCTTATTATTAGCAAGTTTTGAAGGACACTAGATATAAGTATTAAAAGTACAAAATTAATCCTGGTTATCAATGATAAATTTAAAATAATACTTAAATTTTAATCTAATTAGATAAAATATATAAATATTAATAGTTTAATTTCATCAATAGTTTTTAATAGCAAATATATATTGATAACATATATATTAAAAATAAGTATAATTATTAAAATATATTTTAATTGTAATAAATAAATTATACTTGTTTTTAAAAATATGTATTTTAGTGGAAATATAAATTTATTTAGTTTTATTTTATTCTTATGCATAAACTTAAGTTTTTGTATTACTGTTGACGTAAAGACAAGTTCGGGTGTAGTTCGAGGCCAGACATTGTCGGCATTAAACCAAACAATCAATGAGTTTTTGGGAATTCCTTTCGCATTACCGCCGATCGGAGCCCTAAGGTTTGCAAAACCAGAACCGATTACCACTCCATCCAAAGTAAATAATAAAATTTTAATTTATTTATCAATAATAAAAAATTAAATAATTTTCAGGACATAATCGATGCGACAAAACAGAAAAACTCTTGTTATCAGACAAAGACTGAATCAATAGAAAAACAATTTGGAAATTTAACTATAAGTGAAGACTGTTTGGTATTAAACATATGGACAACAAATGACACAAAAAATAACTCTTCGCTAAAACCGGTTATGTTTTGGATACACGGCGGGGGTCTCAGCCTAAGCTCAATTTATCAAACTAACAAATTAGGTTTAGCCTACAATGGCACTGCGTTAGCTGCAAATGATGTGGTTTTAGTTGCGACAAACTATAGGCTAGGAAATTTTGGATTTTTATATGGAGATAATAAATCGGCTCCTGGTGATGTTGGGTTTCATGATCAATTATTAGCAATTAAATGGGTAAATCAATTAAATAAATTTTTTTAATTAGTTAATTTTTGTTACATAAAATTGATTTAATGATTAAAAATAGCAATTAACAACAGGAAAAATTTAATAAAAATTTTTGTTTTAAGTAATTTTATTTTTGCGATTTAAATTTTAAAAACTGTATATTAATACTCATAGGTCAGAGACAACATCCACATGTTTGGCGGCGATAAAGATATGATTACAATCTTTGGACAAAGCGCCGGCAGTCGGTCTGTATCGGCACATATACTCTCACCACTATCTAAAGGTTTATTTAAGAGGGCTATTATGGAAAGCGGATCATCTATGTTCAATAATGGATCAAGATTGTTTAATAAAGACGAAGCATTAAATCGAGCGAAACAATTGGCAAAATCAGTCAATTGTACGGATAGTACAAAATGGTTGGACTGCATGCGAGCGGTCGATGCAAATGAATTAACACCAAAAACATATGAAGATACATTTGAGAATGTAGGCACGCTATTTTTACCTGATACGCCGCAAAACTTATTTCAGGATGGCAATTATAGTAAAGGTAGCAATTATTATATATTATTTTAAACTGATTTTATTTTTTAATGTTTAATTTAATTTATATTTTGTTATATTATTTTTATATTGAAAAAACAACAGGTTGATATTATTATTTATATCAGTGAGAGGCAATTATTAAGAGTTCAAAAGTGTTAGTTATCTTTTTTACTGTTTATTAAGATATACAAAACAATATATTTGCAAAGACTTGTGAGGCCTATCTGAGGCCTATTCAGATAACATGTTTTTGTATGTTTAATAAACAGTAAAAGAGCTAACTAACACTTTTAAACTTTAATAATTGCCTCTCATTAATTTATATTTTGAAATAATTAACTTAATAATCAAAAAGTTACATTTGAAATATTTATTTTAGATATTGATTTAATAGCTGGTATAGTCAGAGATGAAGGATCGGTTTTTGCACCACCAAACATAAATTGGACAATGCCAATTTATAATTCTTTAATTCAATCTCAATTAAATAGATTTGGGTTTACCAATATAAAAGCGGAAGAGGTAGCAAAATTTTATCTTGATAATGTTATTTACAATATGAGCGCTGTAGACACGTTAAAATGGGCATATATTGACTTTATCGGTGATATACTACTCAAATGTCCGACATATATGTTTGCGAAACAATTTGCAAAAAATTCGCCAAAAAGTAATGTATTTTTCTATAAATGGAATTATTTGAGTAGTATAGCAAAGGAGATATTTGGATGCGATTACAATACAATGGGTATATGTCATACGGCAGACCACGAGTTCGTATTCGGTATACCAGTTATGTATCCAAACTCATACACCAAACGTGACATTGCGTTTAGTAAACAAGCGATGAAAATGTGGACTAATTTTGCTAAAATTGGGTAAATATTTAATTTTTTAAAATTTTAAAATTTTTTAAATTATTATTTTTATTTGTTTACTCATCTATAAATAAAACTCTTACTCTAATAAAATAATTTTTTTTAATTTAGTTAAAGTTATTTTTATCAAGTAAATAACAAAAAATAACAAATTATTAATTATTGTTGGTTTAATAATTAGTCTTATGCAGTTAAATTATATTTGTTTTAAATAATAACTAATACATAGTTACTATTTACATATATTTTGATACAGATCTCCAGACCCCGATTGGAATCAATTTAAGTTTACGGATAAAACTACCCTTGTTAGAGAAATGTATCCACATAATTATACCTTTATATTTGAAGGAGTTTTTAATCAAACTTGCGACGGCATTTGGCGAGATCATTATTAACACGTTAAAAATATTTAAATAGTTTTAAAATAAATATTAAATTATTTATTTAATAAAATTAAATTTATAAAAATTCTTTTAAATATTTAAATCATATTTTTAAAAAGATAAATAAATTTATTTAATAATAAAACAATAAATTGTATCATCTTAATATTTTTTTGAACAAATTAATAAATATTTTATTAAAAATAATTTTATAAAAAAAACAATAAAATATATTTTTTGCTTAATATAATTTTTAAAATATTTTTATTTATTTTATTATAGAAGCAGCTATGGGTTTAAGGCGTGGGGTTGAGACCAAAATTTGAGAAGCACAACCTATAGCGAGTTAAATTAAACAATAATCAGCAAACTAAAATAGCAAATTTCTCTCAATTAATCGTCCGAAACAATTCAATCAAATTAAAGTTTTAATATTATAATTATATACTTAAAATAGCAATCTTTAAACTTAAGACAAGTATAAATTATTTTGTGTTAAAAAATAAAATATGAATCAAATTGAGTTAAGATAATTAAAAAAGTTTATTTTCTATTTTAGGCTAAAAAAACAAACTCTCTTGGTATAATTTACATTGATTTCTATTAAGATAATTTTTAGAGAAGGCAACTCATGACAGTTTAAAACGCATTGTTGACTGTACATATTTTTAAATAAAATATTTTTAATTTTTTATATTTGAACAAAAAACAGTATTTTGTTAATTGAATTTAGTTTATAAATATTAATTGGATATGTTTATTTTCTAAATCTGGATTGAAAAAATTTGACATAGTTTATATTAAAATAAAGTTTTAATTAAAAATTACAAAATTAAATTAAACATGTGTTTAAATAAAGCATTAACTCTAAAGTTCAATAGACTTTTAGCAACAAAAAATTTTTTCAAAAAATATTTATTAAATTATATATTAATTAAAAATATTAATTAAAATAAAAATGAATTCAAAAGTAAGTTTAACTAAAAAATTTTAAACATAATTAAAATTAAATTGAATTAAAAAATTATTTTCAGATTATTTTACTTATATTTATCTGCATTTACGAAACGAACGGCGCATTTGTTCGCAAAAACGCTAAAGACATGACATTTCCGGAATGGCAGGCCTTTAGGCGAGGAATAGCCAAAATGAAAGCCCGTTCTCAAATAAGCCGTGTCGACCCCCTCGGCTACACTTACCAGGCCAATGTGCACGGGTGGGAAAAGTATGATGCTAGCGAAGAAGCTGATAAAATTGCCGACAAATATAGATGGCACCAGTGTCAACATGGACATTATTTTTTTCTAGTTTGGCACCGAATGTACTTGTATTATTTTGAAAAAATTTTGCGCAAGGTTAGCCAAGCACCGCTAACTGTGCCATATTGGGATTATTTTGACCCGGAGCAACGATCGATACCCGAGCCAATGCGCATTCCGGCCAATAATGTTACGAATCCGCTGTATGTTAATGAACGATGTTCTGACTTAAATCTAGGCAAGCCACTTCCACCCGAACTTGTTAGTCCTTATCCGGCGCTTAGAAGGTTTGTGCAAATTTTACTTGGTATTATTTTATGCTATTTATATAAATTTAGTACAACTTAAAAATAATTGGGCATTAAATGTTAGTACGGGTTGACTAGAAATAAAATCAATATTATATTCTAATGTCAATAACTGTTTTAATGTTTAAATATATATTTGCGACTTTGGTTGAGTCAACTAAGAGTTTTGGTCTGTAATGATCTTCTCTGTTCTTCACTCAAAAATTATGTCTCAATTTAAAGACCAAATCTGATAAAATTCAATGCAAATTATACCTCAATTTTATTCCTCTATCGGTTTTATTTAGGGTTCGAGAAGGTCGGGCGGTCCAGGGGGATCTGGGGAGGGATTTCTCTAAAAAAAGCTCAAAAAACCCATATATTTATGATGAAATGTTGCTTAGTTTAACTGGATTTAAACTAAATTTAAACTAAATTTAATTAATTTAACTAAATTTAAATCGGATTTAGCACTAATTTAGGGGAAATTTAATCATTTTTGCCAAAAAACCAAAAAGATTTGCCGGCCTCCTTTGGCACCCAGGCAAAATTTGAGGGTTGGATACCTTTTCGCCGATCAAATGCTAGAAGGGAGGTAATTCCAAATTTTCTAAATTAAGGAGGATTTTTGGCTGATCCTATACGATCCCTGGTCTTATTCTTCAATTTGCTATCCCGACCCGAAGTCTAAAACTTATAGTTGACTTTATATAATTGTCATAAAAATAGAATATTAACAAGGTTATAAATTAGAGCTTAGTTGTAAACGAGAGCAATATGTAAAATAGTTATTAAAAATAGTAAAATTTAAATTTTTAATATCGAAAATAGTAATGTCGTAAATGATAAAGTAATGAATTTTTGACTTTATGAGTTTAAATTATGTCTACATAATTTTACTTTTTATTAGCAATGTTTATTGCGTTTTAGTTTAACTGGTAATTATTTCAATTATTTTTAAACAATAGCAATATTTAAAACTACTTTTTATAAATTTTGGTTTTATTTTTTATTAATTATATATAAAATATTTTTTTAAAATCAAAAATTATTAAAATAATTGCAAAAAATAAAATTAAAATAAGCATATTACTTTACATAGCGGATTTTTCACAACAAACAAACGAGACAATGAACTAAACGTGTGTCACGCGCTGGGAGGAGCGCGGGTCGACAAACCCATATTCGAGTCGGACAACGAGGGTCTGTTGGAAATGATTCCGCACAACAATATTCACCTATACGTGGGCGGACCCAACGGGTTTATGTCGGACAACTGCCGGTCCTCTCGAGATCCAGTATTTTTCATTCATCACAGTCAGGTCGACCGCATATGGGAGAGCTGGACACAGGCAAACCCGGAATGGAAAAAGGGTTTGGACATGCGTTATATGAATCAGACTTTTGATTTTTTTGATGAGAACGGTCAGCCCATTACGGTTCGTGTAATGGACTTTATGAACATTTCGCGTTTGGGCTACAAATACGACAAACTAATCGATAAGAATCGGGTGGATTATCTCAGCGAAAAAGATGAGAGTCGCGGCGCTATTGACTATAAATATGAAGAAACGCCCAAACTATACATATCTGTCGATGAAACGAATCGGCAAAAACTTGTAGTAAATCCAAACCAAATGACGATTTCGGTTAATATAAAACCGGAATATCAGAACCGAATGGAAAAGTTAGCTACGGGTGAGGTCGACCATATTCGCAGCTCGTTACAATTAAGCGTGGAATATTTGCAAACCGATTTGATTTTTTACGTATATTTAAATTTGCCCCCGAACACGTTGCCGTATGAATCAAAGCCGTACTTTGTGGGCGCACTAACCTATATTCCGACTAAATGCGTGCCGAAACGTAATCGTGATATCAACTTGGACATTACCAATTGCTATGATATTACTGATAATCTGAGACGAATTCTAAGAAACTCATTGAATTATTCTGGTTATGTTCCAAAACAGCTAAATCTCACATTTGTGCCAATGCTTTGCGGCTCAAGTTATGAAGCGAATGGTTCGGAGCGTTTAATGTCGCTAAATAGAGTGATGATGATACATTATATTTATTCAAAATAGATTAAATTTTATATTGTTTTGAATTACTTTTTTGAATTTAATACTATAAAAATTTAATGTTAAATATAGTTAAATAAAATAATTTAATTTTTCTAATTAATATTAATAAAAAAAACGAAAGTAATTAAATATAAATGTACTATTTTAATTAATAAATTTGAATAAAAAATAATATAATTATGAACTTATATAATATGAAATTTATGCTGTTAATAAAAGCTCATTTCTGAAAAGTTAAAATTAAATAAAAATTTAACCATAACAAAATTAATTTAAAAAAAGTTTAAAGTTTTGCAATAAAGAAAATTGTTACATAAAAACAATATTATTATTATTATAAAATAGCTGAACAGACTATTAATTACAAGTAACTAGAATAAAATTAACAGTTAACAGGCTGTAATTATGAAAAATAAATGTAATAAATTATTAATTTTATTGCAAATTTTAATATTACACTAAATTTAATTAATTTAATTTTTTTAATAATTTTTAATCTCTAAAATAAATTTTTAAACCAAAATAATATATTATTTGTTAGCAAATATTTTATTTAAAGTTATTTATAAACAACACATTAGATAATAAAATAATTTATTAACATTAAAATTATCACTATTTTTGTATTGATAACAAAATGTACATGTGTAAGAACACTTGACTATATAACATAAACTGCATTGTAAAATTTAATATAAAAAACATCTTTTTAAATACAATATATTTTGTAAATTTTTATTGTTTAAAATGGAGTTTAGCAAAAACACAGGCAGTTTTGTTTGTAAAAAATGGGCTGTTGTGAGTTTAAACTTAATTTCAATTTTAATTTCAATTATAATAGCCAGCATGTCAACAAAAATATCAAACCCGCACACTTATAACGTTACCAATGTTATCACTGCTAATGGTACTACAGAAGTGTATCAAGAATCATTTACAGAAACCGTAATTATATTAAAATTAAAAATATAAAATAAAATATTTTAATATAAGTTTTTATATTCTAGGATATATCCAAAACTCTAATTTGTGTTGCAAGCGTATTTTCAATTTTTATTAATTTGTTTGGAATATTTGCAACATTAAAAGAACATTTATTATTGATTATAATTTATGCTGTAGTGATGACCTTGATGACATTTTTTGCTTTTATTATGGCAATATATGCGCATGATTTTTGGTTTAAAACTGTAATTGATGTTTTTATTTGTTTTTATGTTTATTTATTTGTTTATGAAATTAAATATTGTAAAACATCTATAATAATAAAATAAATAAACAACTAAAAATACTCAAAAAATAACTAATTAATCTATTACTTAATTAATTAATTATATTTTTATTTACATTAATAATTATTAAATTGTTTTTTATTTATAATTTATATATATATTTATAGTTAATATTTATCAATTATAATAAATTTTTATTCAAAATAAAAATTAAAAAATTAATTTGAATAACTTGATAAATTATTAAAATATTTTATATTATATAAATATAAATTCTTTTCCTAATTATCAATCATATTTTCAATAATTGAAAAATCGGGCAATTGTTTCGATGATTAAATTGATAAAAATATTTTTATTTTTTATTTAAAACGGATATATTAAATTTTGGTTTTAAATTTTACTAGATAAATTTAATAATTAAAAAAAAATTATTTTTACAATTATTTCTTAAGTAAAATAAAATAAATACATTGATCAAATATTGAGTGTTTGCATTAAATGGCTAGATATAAAGTGATTATATTCTAAATTATAATCAAAGCACATTATGACAAACACAAATATAGTAAACACAATGATAAAAACATATTACCAGGGATCGAGAATGTCGGCTGATTTAAAGAGGGATCAGGAGGGGAATTTGACCAAAAATTTTGGCCAAACACCTAGGGGTATCAGAAGAGAAATTTCTCTATAAACCTCTATATTTATGATAAAATTTTACCTAAATTAACTGAATTTAATCCGAATTTAAAAAACAATTCAGGAGAAAATTTCTAACTTGTAAGTCTGGTAAAAAACTAAAAAAATTTGCCGACAAAAAGTTGAGAAGATACCTTTTCATGGACTAAATGCTAGGCAAAATAAATGCAAATTTTAAAATCAAGGCTTTTTTGGTTAATTTTCCCCTTCTTAATTTCTGACATAAAACAAATCTCTATTAAAAAAAAACTTATATAACACTACATTTCAACCGTTTGAGCAACGATAATAAAGTTAAATGAAATCATACTATTCATAGGCATAAAAGAAATATACAATAGGAATGCAAGAAAAGTGTGCAAAAAAATTGCAAACCTAAGTTAGAGTTAAAGTCAAATTTAGAATTAATCATAAATTATGACTCATAATCAGAGATTTAAAAAGGAGGAATTAGTCAAAAAAAATTTATTGATTTTAAAAATTGTTTTTTATTTTCCCTAACATTTAGTCCGCGAAAAGTACCTCCTCGACTTTTTTTGGCGGCCGAAGGTTTTTTGACCAAAATTAGGAAATTTTGCTAAATCCGGTTTAAATTTAGTTAAATTTACTAAATTTATTTTAAATTCGTTTTAAATCCAATTAATTTTGGAAAAATTTTATCCCACATAAATGGGGATTTTGAGCGTTTTTGGAAAAATATCTTTATTAAATGCTAAGGGGGGGATAAATTCAACCTGTTAAAAGCAGGGTTTTTTGACTAACCCCCCCCCTTTTCCCTTCTCAATGTCTGTATGAAATTTATATATGTTTTTAAATTTTATCATTAAAGATTTGTATTAATAGCACATACTTTATATAAAAATTATTTACAAACACTTATTTTTTGTTATCTAATTAATGATTCATAAGCAGACTATATGCCGGTTGTATGTATTATGAGTAGTGTAAAAACAGAGTTATCTGAGATTATATTTTTAAATGTCGAAAATGACAAAGTCAAAAAAAACTTATCATACTACATATTGCTCTGTCATCCAACCGGTATTTAAATCACAAGCCTGTTCATAAGTCATAAAATCTTTTGGAAAACTAACAATAATAAATATTTACAAGACAAAATATATTTACATTCTTATCTTATCTAATATTATAAATCTGTAAATGTCAAAATTATTTTAAATTAATATTACGTAATTAAGTATAAAAATATAATTAAAAATTATTTTTATTGTATAAATTTCAAGTTTAAATAAAATGTTTATTAAGGTAAATCAGTTTACAAAATAGCACGTAAAATTTTTATTTATAATTAAGTTAATTTCTAATTTAATAATAAATATTTTTATCTATAAAATACTTGACAACACTTAAATAATGAAATAATATTTCATGATAAGAAATATTTATTATTGCTTAGTTGATAAAATACGCCTGCATATACATTGAAGTGTATAATAAATAGCAAGTTTGCATTTATAAGTAAAATTAAAACAATACGTCTTAAATATAAATACAATATTTTAATAATTAGTCTTGTTTAAAATGGAGTTTTACAGATGCTTGGGCAGTTTTGCTTTCAAAAAATGGGTCATTGTGAGTTTATGTGCTGTTTCAATTTTAATCGCGATTATTATGGCCAGCGAATCAACAAAATTATCAAATGTTCAAAATTTTAATGTTACCAAGACTAATTATTCCGGAAGTACCACAGAGTTCTATTACGAAACATATACAGAACGGGTAATTAAATGAATGTTAAAAATTAAAAAATTTTAACAATTTTTTATTTAGGACATATCCAAAGCTGTAATATGTGTAGCTAGCACATTTTCTATTTTTATCGACTTGTTTGGTATATATGCCGTATTGAAAGAACATTTTTTAATGAGCGCAATTTTTGCCGGCTTGATGCTCTTGATGACCTTTCTGACTTTTATAATGGCTATATATGCGCCTTATTTTTGGTTTAAAACTATCGTGGATATTTCTATTTGTATATTTGTTATTGCATTTGGTTTTGAAATTCGAAATCATGAAAGGTTTGGTGAATACTAAAATAAATAAACAATAATAAAAACAAATTATCTTATTACTTTTATATTTTATTTTTATTAAATAATTTATAATTTATTTTAAATTTGTGTAAAATAGTATTTAAGAATATAAAAGAAAAATATTAGCAATAATTTTTTAAATGACTAAAAATAATGTAAACTAATTACTAATTTTTTATAACTGTTTAAACATAAAATAATTGTATGACTGTATTACAGTTGAAGTTATTGATCGAAACGTCCAAAATTACCACTAGTTTTGTGGTCAACAATGTTGCAAACTAAGTAAGCTATCGAACAGTTTTATTAATTATGTAATCTTGGAAAAAAATAAAAATTTTATTTTATATATAATTATTATTTTTTTTAATTTTTATTATATTAATTTTTATTATTAATCATAATGCATACATTTTATCTAATTTTCTTAATTTTGTACTTTTGATTAAAAATAAATTTTTATTTTAAAATGTAAATTGTTCATAAATTACGTCAATAAAAATTATTAGAAGATTTTATACATTATATTTTATAGTCAAGTCTATGGATATTAAATTTAAATTTATGTTTTAATACTTAATTTAAATAAAAATATTTGTAATTAAATTTTGTAATTAATGTACACAATTATAAACAATAAATACATATTGTTAATTAATAAATGTTTATTAAGATTAAATATAAATATAAATTAGAATATTGACCTACAATTGTAATCATAGTTTAAAAAATGTAAACTATAAAAACTTACCAGGGCCTTGTTCTATTATTTGTAAAATTAAAATAAATGTAAAAGTATTTAATCAATTTAAAATATATTTTTAAATTAAAACATTTGTTTAAAATTTATTTTAGTTCATTAAAATTTTACAAATCATTATTTAATAATTAGTATAAAAGAGATTTTTGCTAAACTAATTCTGTTTATTAATTACGCCAGGGAGTTTTCTTCCTGCAAACCCGTGGATTTCAACTAAGTCAGATATTGTCACATCAAGGAGTTATGGTAACTTTGAATAATTGTCACAGTTTTAAATGCACATACCTAAACTTTCTATATATGTAATTAAACCAATACCAATAAACGGCGTTTAATAACCAGTCTATAGTCTTCTTGTCCATCACAAACCCAATTAAACTTGTGAAAACTTTGAATGAGTTGACTGCGACATTTATAGTCTAGGTGTTAAAATAAATTATTTATATTACGGTAATTAAAAATAGCTATACAAAATATTTCTACCCAACTTCAAAATCAGAAATTATAAAAAGGAAATTAGCAAATTTTTTCAATAATTTTGAAAATTGGCATTTAATTTCTTTCTCGATATTTTGCATCCGCCTTTATCGGCCGGAAATTTTTTAATTTTTTTGACCAAAATTGGTGTTAAACTCGGGTTAAATTTAATTAAATTAACTAAACTTAGTTTAAATTCAGTTAAATTAAGCACAATTTTTTTTATAAAAATATATGTGTTTTAGGCGTTTTCGGAAAAATTTTTATCTCTAATATTATCTATAGGTTTTTGTCAAAAGTTTCAAGAAAAATACTTCACTTAATCAATTTTTTTCTTTCCATGACCAAGTTCTCATGCCAGAATTTTATACACAACTTTTATATCAAACTTTTGCACACAAATTACATAGGCAACTTTTTTAAAACAATTTTGAAATCAAATTACATAAGAGACTTTTATACCAATTACATTGTAATCAAAAAGCAAAATAATTATTAATTGCTCAACAACTCTGAAAGTTTTTTAAGAAATTTATGATGATTTCTGATGAAAAGCTTTTAAAACATATATTTCTGATAGAATTGTAACTAATTTAACTGGATTTAAACCAAATTTAGCACTAATTTTAAAATTTTTTTAAATGTTTGTCAAAATACCACAAAATATTTGGCCAACAAGAACTTGAAAGGGAATAAAAGTATTTCGCAAACCATATACCAGTTGGCAAATTTTTTTCTTCTTAATCTCTAATTTTTATAAATGTTAAATCAAGTTTAAATTCAGTAAAATTTAGTAACATTTTTAAATTTTCATTATTCTTTCGAAGAGATGTATTTATAATTTCACCATGTTGTTTTTCCCCCTTAATTAATTAAAAACTTATTTATTTGCTCACTTATTTGCTTAAACTAAATTTTAACAATTTTATAATTATAAATTTAGGCTTGAACTTGTCTATGGCAGTATACTTATTAAATTTTTTTAATAAGCAAATAAAATATTTTTTGTTTTAATTCATTTAATAAACGTAAATGTATTAAATGAAATTATATTTGCTTATAAAAAAAACATTTTTAAATTTAAATAAAAACTATCATGTGCGAAAAAATATTAAGTTATATTCAATTATTTTATTTTAAATAAATTATTAAATAGATTTTTACAAAAATTTGATAAAATATAAAATAAATTTTAAATACAATAATTAAATTATAGCTAATTGATCCTTGTTCTTTGATTCAAGCACATTTGTCAAACAATATATTTTACTTTAAAATTTTTTTTATTTAATTATAAATAAAAATAAATTAAATTAAATATATAAATTTTATTATTTATATATTAAAGAAAATTTGTTTAATTGACAAAAACAACGAATCATAATGCTTGGTCGGGTGTATAGCACTACGCGATTACACTATTAAAGGCATAGGTTTTGATTTTACAGAGAATACGCTTTTCGTCAGATCGGACACACATTAAATTAGAAAGCAATTTAGATATGTATTCAATACTTCATTACAGGCTTTAAAGTGAAAACATTTTAAAATATTATTTTTTATACTGTATTGATATTAAAGCAAATAATGGAAACTTTTCAAATAAACTGTCCAGGGGTCTATTACTGGGGGCTACAGGTAGACAGAAAGCTCTTGTTTTTAAAAAAAAAATAAAACTATTAATTATTAAACGGTCTAGAACATGTAAATAAAATTATCTACAATTTTAAAGTTATACAATTATTTAAATTATTTAATTGTTAGTTTTATTTTAAATATATCATAATATACATTAAATATATTTAATTATTATTAAATAACATATTATTAATAAATTAAAATTGTCTCAAATTTTGAACACAATCGTTAATTTTACATTTATATTATAAATTAATATTTAACTAATAAAAAAATAATTAATTTTTTTAATAGAAATTTATGTAGACCATTTATACAGTCAGGTTCAGAAATGTGTAGCCAAAAACAAGATAGAAGAAATACCAGCACTCCAGCGCAAAAAATTTTACAGTTTAAAA
>JAQFXP010001812.1:0-17520 GCA_034693685.1 Belba bartosi
AAGTACAGTATATTGAGAATGAGTCGCATATAGACAAAAGTTAACAAGTTTATAAAATTAGTTATAATTTTATTCTACTTCAGAGTTCGAATCGTCTCAATATAATAAATTTTATCTTATTTTAAAAATATTTTTACAGTCTTTTTACAAAATTTATTTTAAAATTATTTTAATCGTTACCAGTTTCAATAATTTTAATTCAATTATAATTAAAAATTAAAAAAAATATTGTAATAATTTAATAGAAATATTTTTAAAAACCAAAATAAATATAATTAGTCATAAATCTCAATAATGAATAAACTAGTATATTTACTCAAAATAAAAATTGTTGAATAATAAAAATAAATATCATAACTTAACTATAAATAAGTTTTTAAATTAAATTAAATTATAAAATTTTTTTATTTAATTAATTTGTTGGAAAAGAGCTAAAGAACTCTAATATTAAATATATATATTATTTATATCTGAGATACAAACAATATAAAAAATTAAAAAAATTTCAAACATTTGCCAATTAAGTCAAACAGAATCATAGAAATTAGAGTAAAACCAAAATTCAATTTAGCCAAACAATAAAGACGGCACTATAGCAATGGTTTGTCTCTATTATCTATGTCGTCCATTAATAAGTCGGCAAATATCACAATCATTAAAAACGTCCAAAACTTAAAAAGTTAAGCAATAATTTAAAGGTATTAGTCGTTTTGATTAATAACAATTCGTTTTAAAATGAATATTAAATAAATGAAATAAATTCTAGGGCTATATTAATTGCAATGAATTATCTAAAAAAATTAATTTGATACTCCACAAAAACCAATCAAAAATTTTCAAAAAAAATTAGATTTTTTATTATTAATTCAAATCAAAACTCAAATACAAACTACAATTTATTCCAAACCTAAAATGCAAATGTAAACTGTAAAATACATATAATTTTTATTTAAAATTAATTAAAAATTTAAAAATATATTATATGGCATATATAGTCGTTTCATATATAAATGCACAATTTTTAGCTAGCTCGCGCGCGTTTTCCAGAATATTTTAGAAATCAAATTGATTTTCGAATAAGAATATAGACATATAATAAATATTAGCTGTATTTTATCTGTAATAAAATTGAAAAACACTGAAAGACAATTCACTATTAAAATAGATCGTGCAAATTTCTATAAAATATAAAAAATTTTCAATAAAATATCTACAAATAAGCACGTCAAAAAATGTCTTGGGAACTAAATATTAAAATTTTTATGTTAAAAATTAATATCCCGATAATGCCATATACTAAGACAGTTAAATTTTTGCAAAACTATTGGCTCAGTCAAATCTGGAATGTAAAAGTATGTTTCGGAGCCGCGTACAAAATTTGGAACGATGTAATTAATTTAATTTTGAATAATATATTAAACCAAAATTCAACACTTTTGTCAAAAATATTATTTGATTAAAAATATTTTGTTATGACCCGGGTTATTTTTTTTGCATTCGGGATTTTGTATAGAACCCGTTTTTAACCCTGAGTATGTAGGTACGAACCCCAGCTGCGGTAAAATTTTTTCTAAGACCACGGGCCATTATAAGGGCCATCTACTGGTAGTGTACGATAGTTTAATAATCAATAATATACGCATACTACGTACGTTCAGGTGTGTGCTCTTAAAACTGTGACACTATCTTCGTCACCATACCTAACGGTGAAGTGATGATTTCTGGCCTTACTGGCTTTGGCCTATAAGTATAAATTGTTTATGGCTAAAACACTTGTAAACTTCAAATAAAAATCACTATAAAAATTATATTTGAAAATTTTTCTAAAACATATAAAATTATAAAGTTATTATTTTAATTTTTCAAATAATTTAAATTATAAATTTATTTAAAATATATATTCTTAGTTAATGGCAAATAAAAACTGTAAATAGAAATCAATTTTTAATTAAATTTATTTTAAGAATATAAAATTTCGTTTGTTGGCTTAATATTTACATCATTAATTTTAAAATTAAATAATAATTTGGCATATTAGCAAATTATTAACGTTACGTTCCAAATCTAAAAAATATTTAATTTGTAATATTTAATAATATTTAAATAAACTTTTGATAAATATATTTAATATTTTATAAAAATAAGATTACAATTGATTTAATCAACTGTATATTAGTATTAATATAAAATTGATTAAATATTAGATTGTTTGTTTAAAAAATCTATTGCGCCAAAATTTTATTTATGAATCGGTTAACAAACAATTGTTTAGAATTGGTTGATGTAATAAGAATATTGACATCAATTCAGTTCAAATAGTTCTATTGCACAAATTAATTTTTTTGTAAACAAAAGTAAATTTAATTAAACGAATATTCATTAATTAGCCAAAATAATCTAATATTTCTATGACATTAATCACACCAAATATTTAATTATTATAATGTTTTAATTAATTTCATATATTAATTAGAAATAAAGTTTTAAAAACATTAATTATGCGAATAAAATAATAATTATAATTATTAAAGATTTTTTAATTAAAAAATATTAATTTACTAATCAAATTTAATATTATTAAACAAACTGTTCAGATGACTCAATGTACCCCAAAAGTTATTACAAAATTTTAACAAAAGCATTCGATGTGATTAAAAAAAAGAATTTTTTAATATATAACACATAAAACATGGTTAACACATATATAAAACATAAAATATGGTTTTGTAAATAATAATAAAACTTAGATACTATTAAATTATATGTATAAATTAAATTTTTTAAATTATTTTTTTAAATTTAAAATTGTTTTATATTTATTAAATTATAACTACCCTATAATTTATATAAATATAATATAATTAATTAATACTTTTTATAACATAAAAATTTTAATAATGAATACAAATTTTTTTCGTTTTTATAATAGATAAAAACACAAACCGTTTTACCACATGATTTAAAAATTAGAAAACATTGAAGAGTTTTACACAAATGTTTTTACACAATTAGTAATCGAAAATTACATTCAAAATGAACCATCTAAATTAAAAATTAAAAATTTAAAAAAATTTAAAACGATTTGAATTTTTAACAAAAAATTGTTTTAATTAAAAACTAATAAAATTCAAATGTAATTAGTGTAAAAATCAAACAAATATATATATGATACAATTTTTGCAATTTTTACACAATTTTTAGAATTTTTTTGAAAATATTTATTTAATATTTCAATTATTAAAACTGTAAATAAAATTTTAAAGTTTTATTAATATTATTTCAAAAATAATTATTTATAATATGGTTTATATAATGTTCTATATTATTGTTATAATTAAAATATTTTAACACAGTTTAAATGAATATATTTGATGCTTAAATATTTTAAAATTTATAATAAAATTAATTTAATTAAATAAATAAAAATTTACTTTTAATTAAAAACACAATAATTTAATTAAAGTAAACAATTGCCGCAAAATTTTATTATTCAATCGGTTGATAAATACATTTTTCTGTTTTACGACGGACCAAAATAACATTAATTTAATTTAGAAAAAATTTTCTATTACACTATATTATTTTTGTTTTTATAATAAATTCAATAAATTTTTGCAAAAATTTTGAAATATTTATTTTCAAATAAAAATTAATAATTTTTTTTCAAAATTTTATAAGATATACAATTTTATAAAGTTTATAATAGTTTAAATAAATATTTCGTTCAAGAATATTATTTATTAATTAAAAACATAAAATATGTTATTTATTTTATAATAAATTCACATAGAAATAGCTTATTAATTTCAATATTTTATACTAAATTATTAAGAATACTATGAATAAAGATGTAATTTTTATATTAAATTAAATAAATAAATTTGAATAAAAATTAAATTAAATTGAAAAATTAAAAATTAATTTTTAAAATTTTTATTGCTGAAACAGTATTTTAACCAAATATTAATAACTATAATTTTATACTAAATTATAATTTTTTTTAATATATATAACAGTCTTCGAAATATATAAATTATATTAAAAAACTTATTGAATAATTAAAATATAAAATTATTTTTAAAATAAATAAACAAATATTTATAATAAAAATTTTTTAAAATAAAAATTAATATTTTTTATAAAATAAACAAAACTCAAATTTTTAAAACAAGAATAAGAAAAAATTGAAAATTTATTTCTTGAATAATTATTGATGTTAACTAAAATATTGAGTAATCACCATTGTCGACATTTCTTATAACAATTTTTGTTATTTATTATTTATTTGAAAAAGTATTTTAATTCTACGTTTAGTTTAATTTAAAATTAAATTAATTTTTATTTTAACAATTTTATTTTTATTAATATAATATAACATTTTTACCATTAAATTAGTTTTTAAATTTGTAAATATAAAACTAATTTTTTTTAATTTATATAAAAATTTAATTAATTTCATAATCTACTATTTCTATGTTACATTTAAATTACAGAACTTTCGAGTATAAAAAACTGTAAAATAAATTTAAATATTAGTAACAAACAGTATATTGACTTATTTGACTATCAATTATAAAAATTTTGCATACTTCAAAACATGAAGTATTGGGCGAACGTATTGTGACATTTATATGCAAATAAAGCTACAAATTATTTGAATAAGTTTTACAATACCAAGAATTTAAATTAGTATTAAAAAAATTAAATAAACGATTTTAATAATTGAATTTACATTAACTCCAATTAGGATGTAAGTGTGTACTCGAGTTATAAAATAATAATTATATAATAACAAAGTAAAAATATATATGTAAAATTTTTTAAAATTATTTTTTCCGAATGGGCAAAAATTAAGCATTAAATAATATATTTAACTTTAATTCTTAAATAAGTTTTACTTTATTAGATAGTCATTTTACAATTTATAAAAAACTGTTTTACATTATTTTTTTTATACAGATTATTATATAATTTAATTAATATTAAATAATAATTAAAATATTTTAGTTATTATTTATTATTTAATTAATTATTTAAAAATTAGAATAGAATTAATATTTTTTATTTAATATATTGAAATTATCTATAGTATTAATAAAATATAAATAAACGTCCAAGTAAATTTATGCGTTTTTAAATAATATTAAATTTAATAAATAAATAATTGTATTAAAAAAAATTTAAAACAGGAATGTAAAACAGTTTTTTAAACTGTAAAATAACAACAAAATAATATATTCATATATTAATAAATTAATTTAATAACTGTAAATGTTAATTTTATTATTTACAATATATATTATTTTAAACTTAAAACTGTACTTTTATAATATAAAAAATTGTATTATAAATGTGATTTCAGAAAATTGATTGACAGATTAATACAGTAAAACCTATTTAAGAGTTAAAGTTAAATATATTATTGTGGTTTAATTTTTGCCCATTCGGAGAACATAATTTTAAAAACTTTTACATATATATATTTACTTTGTTATTATATAAAAATTATTTCAGAACTCGAGTACACACCTACGTCCTAATCGGAGTAAGTTTAAAATGAAATGACATGAAACAAAATAAAATTAAAATTAAATTAAATAAACTTTTTAAAAATTTCTTCTGAAAATATTACAGAAATAAATTGTTTATTCACAACGTAAATTTGCGATATATTAATATCTGGAAATTAAAGCGTATGTCTTAGTTCTCTTTTTAAATTTTATTTAAATAAGAAAAAATTAAATAATATTTTGAAGCGTTCAATAAACGATTTAAATAATTAAATTTACAATAAATTTAAAATGAATTAAATCGAAAATTAAATTAAATAAACTTTGTAAAATTTCCTACTGAAGATATTCCAGGAATAAATTATTTATTTACAACGCAATATTGCGATATATTTATATCTGATGATTAAAGCGTATGTCTTAGTTCTCTTTTTAAATTTTATTAAAATAAGAAAAATTTAAATATTTTGAAGCGTTCAATAAACGATTTTAAGAATTGAATTAACACTAAATTTAAAATGAAATGCCATAAAAAAAATTAAATAAATATTAAATTAAATAAACTTTATATAATTTTCTACTGAAGATATTACAAAAATAAATTGTTTATTTACAACGTAAAAGTGCAATATATTTATATCTGGTAATTAAAGCGTATGTCTTAGTTCTTTTTATAAATTTTATTAAATTAAAAAAATTAAATGATTTATTTAAACGTTCAATAAACTTCACCTGCACTGCTGAATACCTTCTGGTTACTATTGTTTAGTCTTGAAGTCACAATTTAATCAATTTCATAACAATACTAAAATTTATTTGATTAAACATTTGTAATCTACTTTTTAATAAATTATAAATAATTTAATATATTTATTAAAACTTTATTTAAATGTTTAAATTTTAAAAAATGTTTAATATTTTTTAGATTTAAACTTAAAGTTACTATTATATTCTTAGGAATCCCACAAACAAACTTTTAGATTTTTAAAATAATTTTAATAAAGCATTAAATTATATTTACAGTTTTAGAAACTAGAAATAAATTTACATACTTAAATAAATCATTCATTTAATTTTTTTTAATATTATATTTATATTTTTATCAGTTATTTAACATTTAACAAATATTAAATTAGATAATTTAAAAATTAAACAAAAAATTAAGTTTTGAAAAAATAATGTATTGTTATAACCTAATTAGTGTATTTTTAATTCATTTATATTATTTTAATATAAAACTAACCAAACATTTTTAAATATTTATATTATACTGTAATAAATATTTAAATACATTTTTCAATTCAATTCAAACGTTTCGACGTTTATATAGTAAAAAATAATATGGAAACTATACTATAATAAACTTTTTACAGAATCAATTCATCTGTATCTATTTAAAAATTATTTAAAAAACGCGAGAGTCAAGATATATGAATAACCTCTTTATATACTGTTATTTTTTAGACAATTGTAACATAAAATTAAATAAAATATTTATCTAAATTTTAAATGTGTGAAATATTATGTCTAATTTTTTTTATAGATTAAAAGTAATAAAAAATATTTGCAATAAAATCTTCCTAAACACCCCCATTGGCGGATAATATATAAAAAGTTTATTTCTTTGCTAAAAATTGTTTTTAAAATAATAGTGATTATTTAAATTACCGTGGGCAACAAAAATAAACTTATTGTTAGCAAATTGTTTATGCAAAATAAAATTGCAATTTGTAACTTATGTTAATTAATAAAGTTAGCAATTTAAAATTACACGTTTATATAAACTTTTATTGAAAACTGTTGTTTTAAATAACTTTCATTAATATATAAAACTAACAAAATAAAAATTAAGAAGCATATTTGCTCTGAAATTATTGCAATTGTTGTGAAAAGAGTATGTCGAAAGTTCGCGAAAAATGTTTATTTTAAAAAATTATTTTAATCATGATTAATTCATTTAATATAATATTAGAATAAGCAGAAAATATTTTTCTAATATTATTATTTTAGAGTTATGCATGTTTAAAAAATACAATATCTTCTTACAGTTTATAAATTTTAAACTTAATTTACAAACAAATTAGATGAGTTATTTTAATTATTTTTTCACTATTTCATACATATTTTAAAGAAGAATTAATAAATGAATAAAACATTAAAAGTTTTTTACAAAATGCGCAAATTTTTAAAAATAAATAGCCAATTTTAAAATATTTGAAATTATACCCGAGTACCCAAAAGTTTTATTTAACTAAACTGTACTAAATAAACAAAGCTTGTAAATAGACCACACATTATATTTGGGTACTCTGGTATAACAATATGAAAATCGTGTTTATATATTTTAAATGTCATTTTCCCGTCAGAAAATTGTTTATATAAACATTTCATTAAATTATTAATTCTGTTTTAATCTATGTGTGTGATAATAAAAAAATAATTAAAATATCTCATTTAGTTTGTCTGTAAATTAAGTTTGAGTTTTGAAAACAAAATGTAACTTAGTGCGTTATTGTTTATAGTTTAAAGAATAATTTTTATGTAAACTGTTATTGAATTGATCAAATATCATTGTGAGAATATCAATATTAATTTATTTAATTATAAAAATCAAACTCCGTCATCCTGTTTAAACTTTAATATAAATCACTTATTTATTGTAATTAAAACAATCTGTTAAAGAAAATAAAATTTTTATTTTTAAATGTTTCTGGTAATAAATATTTACATTTTTCAAATTATAACCAACATTACATTTTTATTACATATTCAAAAAAATGTATATATAATTTTGTCGTCTTGTTTTGAAAATATTGTTCGCTGTTCCTTTCTGAATTGACCGAACATTTTAATCGCTGGATAAATTGCAAAATTAATACTAAATTATTGATGTATTGCTTCTTGGAAGGGGAACCCATTTAATATATTTTAAATTTTTAAAATAATTTAAATAAAACATTAAATTTATTTTACAGTTTTTAATTGCATTTTGTTAAAATTAAATACTGTATTTGCATTTAAATAACTAAATATTTGCCTTAATTCTTAAAAATAATATAATACAATATACTAATTAACATTTATTATTAAAAATTAAATTTGATAATTTAAATTAATAAATCCTATATTTAATTAATATAAACTGTTGAAATTTAATTGAAAATTTTAAATTATTTTATTTATTAAGATATTTAATATTTTGTTAACAAAATTTATATAAAATAAATTAATTTAATAATTAAAAGTAAAATTAAAATAAATTTTAAAAACAAGTAATATTAATATTTTTAAATAATGTTCTTAAATTTATAGCATTTAATAAATTAGTTTTAACAAACTTTTCATAATTTATTTTGTTTATTAAATAAAAATAATAATAACTAAATTTAAATATATTTTTAAAAACCAATATTAAATTATATTATTAAACTTAAGAACTTATCTTGTTTAATATATATTAATTCTAATTGTTTCCATTCCAACACACCCCAGTTAACTATTTTATTTATATTTAATTATTTTAGTTTGTAATAAACCAATTAATTTTATTAAATATTATTTTTTATTTGATAAAAAATACTTGTAATGTTTTAGAAAAACACATGCATAATGAATAGATTTGACGCACACAACATAAAAACATGAAACAAACCACATTGAATAACAACTTATTATTAATTAGGTTAAAAATATAGTTTATTATTTCGAGATTAATATATATGAAACTAAAAATTTAACAATAAATTATTTGATAAAATTGAACATTAAGTTAAAATGTATAAAATAATTGTCATAGAAATGTTTTAAAATATGTTAATAGAAACAATTATTTTAGTAAATTTTTTAAATTAAATATTAAAAAAAAAATTTTTAAACTACAATTTGAAAAGTAAATCTTAATTTAATTTTATTTCAACAACTAGTTTATTATTTATTTAAATTTTACAATAAAATTATATATTCCTGCTTTAACAAAACAAAGGCAATCGATTCTTTATTAATATTGTTACTTAAATATAATAGGATCGCTTTTCTATTAGCTGTAAAAACAATTATAAATTTATGTATAATTTAAATATAAACAAAAATAATAAATACAATTTTCGAATAAATAATAAAAAAAGTAATAAAAACATAAACTAAAATTAGATAAAAGTCAGAGTTAAAAATATAAATTAGATTTAAAATAATTTTGAATAAAATAAATAAATTTTATTTATTTTTTAAAAAATGTTTATAATTTGGTCTAATATTCTAAAATTTCAGAGTCTTTTTTACGATTCCCAATATCAAATTATTAAAATGTATCTTAAAATATGTTTATAATTTAAATATAAATAACAGTTTGAACGACAGAACAAATTTAAAAATAAAACACAATTAAACAAATTAAATATTTTAAAAAAATTTTAAATATAAAATGTTACTTTAATACCAATATTCCGAAAAAATGTTTTTCCGTAAAAACAGTTTATTCAACACAACTGAAGTCATTACAAAATATAAAATGCTTAATGCACTCAAAACTAAAGAATCAGTTAAAATATACTAAAAAACATTAAAACTTAAATAAAAGCATAATATTAACCACAAATAACAATAATACTAATAATAACAATAATAAAATTACAAAATAATGATTTTTGTAGACAACAAGCCGAATTATCAAAACAAAGATCTAGATAATTAACCGATTTATTTATTGCATTTTCAACCAATACTTAAATTTATATTTTTAACGTTGAGTAGAAATAGTTGTCTATTTGGATCATATTTATATGAAAAAGTGACAAAGAAGAAATTTAAAGCAAATTAACACTACTTTCAATGTATGCAATATCGAAAAAAGTGACGAATATCGACTCAATCAACACAAACAGACAAACAGATTGTCATTAATGCCGACTTTTTCATTACTAAATGTTAACATTATTGGATTGAATTTATTCTAGGTAAAATTTTAAAATTATACTTTTTAAGGAACTAGACACTTCATTTATATATTTTTAAACCTGTTATATATAACTAAAATAGAATTATAATTTATTGAAAAATTTGAATAATTGGATAATTGGAAAAAGACGTAAAATGAAAAATTTTTGATTAAATTTGTGAATAATTTATTAAATATAATTTATAAAATTAATTATTATTAATTAAATTTAATTTGATGATTTTGTTTTAAATTTATATTTTTCCAAATTAATATATTTTTTAATTTTTATAAAAACTATGTTAAAATAAAATTAATTAAAATAATGTAATAATGTAAGTTAATGTATTCAAATATATTGAATGTTTTTGGTCAGAATATTAAATATGTTTTTCAATTTGAATTAAATTTAACAAAAGTTAGATAAATAATATTTAAAATTAATTATATTGCTTAGACAATTTAATTGGGTTTTAAATTTTATATAAATATTTTAGAAATATTTTAATATACATAAATTTTTAAAATTATATTAAAATTAAACGGTATATTAGCTTCGTTTGGACAGATATGCGTATCAAAAAATTTTGTTGTATTAAATGTATAGTTTTTCATATACAAAAAGGGACATGAATTTTTCAATTAAAACAAACTTATAATTAATTTTGTTTGTAAATTTTATTTTTAAACTTTTGTTCTAAATAAAATAATAATTATAATTATATTTAAACTTTTTATGTCTAAATTACAAAGGTTTTTTTATTTTTAATTTGTTTAATCAATATTAAATTTGAGTTATATGAAAATATCAATAAATACTAGTTAGTTAATTTAAAACATAGAATCATTTAATTTATTTAGTATTTTAAACTTTTGTTTTAAGTCAAAATAATTTATATAAATTCAAGTTTAAAAATAAAATATTTTTATTTTTTTAAGTTGAATAGCAAAAAAAACATTAATTAATCGTTAACAATATACAAGCTATGTTTTAATAAAATTTTATTTAATACTAAAATTCGTGTCCCTTTTGCTCAAAATTTTGCTAATAAATTAATTTTTAGCCAATCTTTAAATATTCCCATTTATGATAAGTTTTGATAAATCTTAAAATACAGATTAATAAAAAAATATTAAAATTTTATTAATTATATTCTTAACATAAATAATTTAATTAATTGAGATACAAATATTTATCTCCAGCTAAAAGCAAATAAAAAGCTATAAATTAATCTGATATTTCATTAAAAATATTTTAAAAATTTATAATATTGCGTCCTACTAATTAGATGAATATATACTTTAATTGTCAAATATATATTTTGCATATTATCAGGGTATTAATAAATTTTAATCAAATAATTGTTATATTTTTAAGGCAAATGTTGGTGATTTTAAAACACGCTCAAAATAATTATTTTAAAAAATCTAATAGGGTATGGAAAAGGCAACATTATTCATTTACCATTTGGCTATTTATTGGTTATAACTTATACAAGTAAATTAGTTACAAATTATGTTAACGGAGCATACAAGTGTGTGTTCTTAAAACATTATAATTATTTTTGTTTAAATAAATCACGATTCATCCAAAAATCTTTAACCTCGTTAAAATATCCTGTTGTGAAAAATTTCCTGGGCGTGTTGAATATTTTTGTTAAATGCAAAACCATGGTTAAATTAAAAAATATAAATTAAATTATTGCTTTAATTAATTATTAATTTATTTTATTATTAATATTTTTAGTTAAGTTTCAATAAATATATATATATTCTAATAAATTCTAAATAAAGACTGTACCTAAAATTTAATTTTATAAAAATATTATTTCAAAAATCTAAAATTTATTATAATGGGTTCTACAAATTAGTTTTTATTTTTCTTATTAACAAATTATTCGCATTACGATTAAAATATTCAAAATATTTATTTTATATATTTATAATAAATAAAACTAATAAATAAAATTTTAATAAATATATTTAAAAATGTAAAATTTATTAATGTTTATTATATTTTAAAATAAAATTTATTTATAATTAAAATTGATATTATCATTAATTAATATAATAATTTGTGTAGTTTTGACAAGTTTATAAAATAAACTTGCTAAATCGTTTCTTGAATTTAAAATTTATTTATCAAAGAATTAGCCATTAAAGTCAAAACTTTAATATTAAATAACTCGAAAAATAATTTTTTTTAAATGGTTCTAATAGCAAAAAGTTTTGAACTAGTATAATGAATTCCGTTTTAAAAATACCGATAAAGGTCCTTTTAAAATAAATTTGTTAAATAGAATCAATCGCTAAATGTATTTCTGTTCAAAATATATTTTAATGATTTGCTACTAACCTTATTTTTAAAAAATTCTTTTTGTTTATCAATTATTTGTTTAAGAAAATATAAAAATTTTATCATTGAAACTAGCAAATATAAAAAATTATTATCAAAAATAAATTTAAATTATCTAGATTTATAGTTGTTATTTTTTATTGCATGGTGTTTCTAATACATGGTGTTTTCCAAAAATATTTATAATTTAGTGTTCAAATTAAAAATGTTATTTTTCATAAAATGATACCCAAAAAATAAATAAAGAAATATAATTATATGAAATATATTTATTTATTTAAAAATTTGAAAAATATTTATAACTATTAAAATGTTGATAAATACTGTAAACGAATTTTAATGTTTAATTAAAAATACTTCAAAAATTAATATTTATTATATTGCAAGGGATTAATCCAAAATATAATTTATTTATTTAATTAGAATCTACAATCATACATTATATAAAAATGTATTCTATTATAAAAATATAAATCGATTAAACAGTTTCTAAAATAATTGTTATGAATTTTTTTCTAATGTTTACGGAAACGTTAACATGCATAAAATTAACAAATGTACAATTTAACAATTTAATTTTAACCAGAGTCATAATAAAAAATATTTCAAATAACTTTGAATATATAACTTTATAAAATAAATTTTTAAAAATTATCAATTGAACAATGATTTATAAAACGATCAATTTTGTTAAATTTTGCATTACTAGTAAATATGATAAAATTTTTGTAGAAATTCATTCATTAATTTAGTTAAAATAAAATAATAAAATGTAGTTTCAATTTTTGTTACCAGTGGTTATTAGAGGTTATATTAATTAAATACAATTTAACAAATTTATAAATTTGTTTTATACAGTATTTATAGACTTAAATAATTTATTATTAATTACTACATTTTCCAATATGGGTAAAATAAAAAAATTATTTAATTAAGGTTTATGCATGCATGTTTCTTAATTTTTGTTTATATAACAATATTCACACAAAAATTTGTTTTGCATTCTTGTAAAACATTTGTTACAAAATCTATGTTAAGGCATTTTTTAAAATTGATTATCGACAACTCTGGATTATAATATTTAATTTTAATCAAAATATTTATTTAGAAAACTAAAATTTGTTAATAAGGTCAAATGCAGAACATTTTTAATAATTACTTTTAAAATTGCCTGGCATATGTAAATAAAGTTATAATCAATGCAAACGAATTTTTGTTATAAATTGTATAACTCAAATAATGTAATATTTAAAAAACTTGTAATCAATGTAATGTTTTCTTCATTGCGGTTTACAAACTGTGCCATTAATATTGCTTTAAGCAGAACAGACATTTTGGCGTTGCCTATGCGCGCACATGTAAATTAATACAAGTTTTATGTAAATTGAATAAACTGTATTTTAATATTATTTATAAATTTATGTAAGCTTTTATGCTATTTTAAGCTTAAATTTGGATTCTGTAATCTCAAACCTTTAATTAAATTTTATTAAGTTTATTTATTTAATGCAAATAATTTTATAAACACTTTACAATAACTAATTTTTTAATAGTTACACAATATATAATGTTCTCCAAAAATATTTATAATTTAATGTTGAAATTAAAAATGTTATTTGTTTAAAAAAATGCTACACAACAACTAAATGAAGTACTATAATTAAATAAAATATATGTAATTATTTAATAATTAAAAAATTATTTATCACTATTAAAATGCTGATAAATACTGTAAACGAATTTTAATGTTTTATTAAAATTACTTCAATAATTTTACATGCACTTCTATGGCAGAAAATAAATGGAATGTATAATTTTTCAATTCAATTCAAATCTAAATCAATAAGTTACATAAAAATGTATTCTATTATAAAAATATTATTCAATAAAACAGTCTCTAACATAATTGATATGAATTTGTTCATAATGTTTATGTAAATGTTAACATGCATAAAATTATTAAATGAACAATTTAAAAATTTACTATTAATCTAAATTATAATTAAAAAAACATTTCAAATAATTTTTAAATATATAATTTACAACACAATGTTAAAAAATTATTGAATGAACAAAACAAATTTTGTATTGAATTAAAATTAAAATTTTGGTAAATTTTGCATTGCTAATAATAATTTTTTGAAAGTAGATTTAAATAATCAATAATGCTATCAAAAATAAATTCGAAAATATGTTTATTTATTGCCAATAAAGTGAAACAAATATCAAATAAGGCCATGAAATACGGAAAAAACGAAAACAAAACTCAATTCAGCCAAACATTAGAAACAGTATTATTTCAACTGTTTTTCTATAAATGATGATATTGTCTATAAATTAATTGACGGATATCGCGACATATTAAATTAAATTATTCCAAATTATTTTTCTTTCAATAAATATTTTGTTTAGCATTTAAAATATCAAATTTAATTTTTAATAATAAATGTTAACCACAATTAAATGTTAATTAGTAAATTTTATTATTTTTGTTTTTAGAATTATGTAAATTATTTATTAATTTAGATTCAATACAATATTTATTTCTAACTAAATTTAAGTAAAAACTGTAAATAAAATTTAATATCTTATTCAATTATTTCAGAAAATTAAAATATAATAAATGGTGAGTTTGTAGCCCTCAAAAATTATACTTTAATATTTGAGTATTAATTTTGCATATTAGCCAGAAATTAAAATGTACGGACAATTATGGAAAAGGATTTTTCTACATCATATATTACTTACAATGAGTTTATTTTCGGTGCCCACGGCAATTTACGTAAACATTATTATTTTTAAAACCATCTCTTAACATAAAATTTAATTTTTTATATTATGTCCGCCAATGGGAGTGTTTAAGGGGTTTTTTACTTAATAATTTATATTACTTATATTACGTAAAAAATAAACTTAATAAATTAATAATTTTGATATCTAAAGCTAATTTTTATTTTATTTAATCTACAGTTTATTTGCGAAATTTTAAATCTATATTATTCATAATATTATTTTAAAATATTACAGTTTCTAAAAATAAAATATAAACTGTTATTTTATAGAAAAAATTAGTAATTATATATAAATGTTTTAATTTTATTAAATTGTATTTTAAAATAATATAAAAATTATATCTAAATTTCAAATGTTGTAAATACTATGTTTAATTTTTAAAATATTAATAATATTAAAAAATATTTAAATAAAAACCTTCCTAAACACCCCCATTGGCGGACAAAATATAAAAAGTTAATTTCTTTTTTATTATATGTTTATATAAATAATAATAATTTTTTATTTTGTCGTGGGGACCGAAAATAAAATCATAGTTAGTACTTTAGTTTTAAAATATCTTTAAGAATATTCTAGTGTGACATTACGAAATCAACACTTGTTAGTCAAATAACATTAAAAATCTTAAATATAAATAAGTAATTTATCGATTTTGATTCATAATGTTGTTTTATTATCGTATATATTGTGCTATTTTGAAAATTATTTTTTAATACAATTTTTTAATCTATAATTTTGTAGTTTTTTTTAAATAAATTAAAATTATTCTGTCAGTCTAATAAATAAAATTTAATAATAATAATTTTTCAACAAATTATCATAGTAATATTTTGCAACAAATAAAGATTTACACGTTTTAATTAATTAATTAATTTAAATAATGCATAGTGACAGATTATTAAATAATTATTCTAAATCTAATAAATATTTTTTATATATTAGTTTTTATTTAAAAATTTAAATAAAATTTAGATTAAATTGCCTTAATCAAATCAATATTATTTTTATTTTATTATCAAATCGTTTGATAAACTGATAAACGTTAATAAAAAGCTAAACTTTTATTTTATATACATTTTATACAAATGAGTGAAAACAGTCTTTGTTTTTTTATATAAGTTTAAATAAAGTTTAGAATTTTTTGTGCACAAATAAATGCGTTTTTGTTGTTGCTTTCTGGGCGGCCGGTGGTTAACCTTCTCGGGTTGCTGGCCGCCGCATTAACTTGTGCTGCAAAACAGTGCTTTAGCCTAGCGTGCGTTAAACTAAAATACCACAATAATATTAATCATGATATTAAATTAATTAAAATTTAAGCAAATATTTTTAAATTAGGCCAAAACTATAAATAATTAATTAATTTTTTTCTAATCAAAATATCCAAGTAATAAAATAATTCAATAAATTTGAGTTAATCTTAAGAACAACTGTTTTAACATTTTATAAATTTACAAATAAAATACAATTAATTATTACGGTATTAATTAATGTCTAAAATTTATTTTATACAAACAATTAACAAAATTTAATTGGCGCCAAAAGTAATTAGGAAATACTAGAGATTGGAAGTAATCAATTATAACTTCTGTATAAAATTGCAGTGCCCGCTATATTGGATTTAACGAGAGTCACTTGTAACTGTTTATGATTTGTTTTATTTAAAAAAAATTTGTTTTAGATAGATATTAAAGTAATAAAATAATGGTATAAATAATACTCATAACATCAATTGATACATTACTTGATTTCTTAATTATGACTTTACTTAAATTTATTAATCATAAATATTAATTCATTGTAAATCATATTACTAATTGTTTACTTATTTAGAATTATGACTAACTCTAGCATTGACTCTAACTCTATGACTCTAACTCTATGACTCTAACTCTATGACTCTAACTCTATGACTCTAACTCTATGACTCT
>JAQFXP010001813.1:0-17517 GCA_034693685.1 Belba bartosi
AGGGAGGGAGGGAGGGAGGGAGGGAGAGAGAGAGAGAGAGAGAGAGAGAGAGAGAGTAAAAGAGTTATTATTTTACTGCTTTTGAATGCAAAGTAAATCAAATTTTATATTTTAAAAAATTATTTTTTAAAGCAATAAAAGCAGTCGTTTATAGAATTAAAAATAAATACTTTTTATATTTTTATGAATAAATTTTTATTATTATTATATATTTTCTAAATACAACAAAAGCTAATATTTTTAGATATAAAAAAGTAAACACTAATAAAAAGAGTATATTTTGACAACCAACATTTATCTTGTATTTTGATATTAAATTGAAAAAAAATTTTAATAAAAAATTTAAGTCTTTTAAGTTTGATTAATATCAAAACTGTCTTTTGTGCCAAAATTCAATTTTGTTACTATTTTTAAATAATTTAATTACAATTTTGCTATTATTTCTAATAAATGTGTTTTTTAGTGAAATTCTAAATTTATTTGAAATTTTTATACTAATTTCAGTCAATTTTAGTAAATATTCTAATTAATTCATAAATATATTTATTTGATTAAACTTTTGGCAAATTTTTTAAAAATTATTATTTAATTTATTTTATTTTATTATTAGAAATAAAGGTTTATTCTTTAATTAAAACATTAAAATTTTAAAAACAACAAAGATAATTACTTAAAATTAATAAAAGTAATAATAATTTGATTGCATATATTGTTATTTATATAGATTAATGAAGCAAGATAAGAATTAAGTTTAAGTTCTAACTAAAATGTGGTTGTCGTGTAAACTAAACGACAAAATCGTCAGAATTTAGGATTAATTTTGATTAATTTGCAGAGAAATGCAGATAATATTCAAAGAATAAATTGTAATTATTTACTCACTAATGGATTCAACTTTTATAAACAGTTGGAGATATGTTTGATGAGATTATAACAAGATAAAACTTAGGATTTTATTACCCAATGTCTATATCTCTATATTAATATATCATTTCTATTCAAATGCTGTATTCTGTTCAGAAATAACCAAATTAGCCAACTCTCGAATAAATACTTTATATTTATATAACAAATATTTATAGTCGACTAAATTCTGCCAATATTTAAGCGAAATCAAGAGTTTTAAAAAAATCCAACAAAAATAATTGTAATTTTTCTAAAGTACTAAAATTTTTTATTTATTAACCTATCTTGATTATTCCTAATTTATGTTTAGTACAACTAATCTATGATTTACTGTAAAAATATTCTGTGTATTCTGTCTTTACATTTATTTACTCTTTAGAACTATATCTGAAAATATATACAAAATATCTATAAAACGTATTGTATTTTCTATTATATGTATTGTCTTATTGTTTTCGTATAAATATTTGTAATTCGAGACACTCTTTGTTTGAGTACTTGTTTCACAGAATACACAAAAAAACAAGAGATAATAAACCGAATCAAACGTAAAAGTGTTTCAAAATGTTATTCTGAAAAATCTGATACGAATTACTCGTCTAAAGTAAAATACAATTATTCAATAAATCGCTCAAAACGTCTAGATTTCAAAAACTCAATTATTTGCTATGAGTTAATATTTAATTATTATTTGTTCAGACACAAATTAATGTTGACTCATACTAAATTCTAGACAAACATTGGTTCGGAAGCAAAATCCAAAAATTGTTTATTTATTGATTAATAACATTAAAGACTAAAAATGAAAAGAAAAAAGTCTTTGAAAAAATGTTTCTAAACTAAATACTTTCACTAATTAATTGTTTTAAAATACTCAATATATATATATTGCTTAATATATGTATTACAGTATAATTTATAACAGTTGACAAATCTACTTATCTAGCTAAAATTTATAGATTTAGCGAGTTTATTGAACTACACATTAATATTTAGCAGACATATGCTGTATATACATACATATATATGGTTGCCAATTGTTAATATATATAAATGGTTTGAATTGTTGTCATCTTATTCTGCAATCAATATAGGAATTCATAAAAGATTAAGTGTTGTGAAGGACTCACAAAAAGGCAATTTATTTATATATTTTTGAAATGAAGGCCTATTATAATCGACGCCTCATTATAGCTATACTATTAAAGTATTTCTATGACAATAGTAGACATAAGCCATCTCTACATCTATTTTATATCCCTATTGTCATCGGAAAGGCATCGGTTTTGTGTACTTTTGCTTTTCCCTCGACTGCTAACCCAAAGTTACAACGAATTGTCGATTTTCGCTCTAAAGCCTTCATTTGAACCAAAGCTTAAATAATTTGAGTTTTCGATCTAAGAAAAGTCAAAATGATTTTTCTTTTCTTTACTAAACTTTATATGAAATGTCAATTCAATCGAGTTATTACCAGGTAAATCTTTATTTGATTTTCTTGTCATGTTTGAAAATTTTGATCAATTTATGGCTTCAATGCAAACACTGTTTGAAGCGATAGATTTTCACAAAATTGAGGCTTTCGTCAAATCATATGAAAAAAGAGACACAAAAACAAAGTCTTAACCAATACTTCAAATGTGAAAATAAATATATTTTTGTATTTTTGATTGAATTTCTTTCCGTTTTTAAAACAATGTTTCGAAATTTAAAAAATGTCTTTTCTAACCGATAAAGATCTTAAAATATATCCGTTTTTATTGGTTTTTTGTTGACAGAAGAATAGTTGTTCTCAACTTCCGGTGCTTATACTTACTTGCTAGTGCAATTCAATGTAATATATTGTATATATATAATACAGACTAACAATGACTAATGAATTGACTTACAAAAGAACCGCTGATTTTCATTAAATCAATAATAGAGTTAAATTTCAAACTTTAAATACTGTTTAGAATTCAATACTTCCTTTATTTACAAATAAATCTTGGCTTTAGATCTAACCCTTTCTAACAAAATAATTGTTTTTAATAATTTATTTTTATTCTTTAATTTGATTTTAAGAACCAAATTATTTTTTAATTATTTAATTATTTTTAATCTAAAAACGTATTAATCATTATTAAAAACTAATAATATTCTTATATTTAAAATTAACTCAAGCAATATTAATTTCGGCTTAAAATAATGCATTTTATTTTGAACTAAATATAAATTTGTTAAGCCTATCAAAAGTTTACAAAAATAAAAATAGCTTGATTATTTTATTCCTCTGAGTCTTAGTTTTATTTCTTTTGCACAGATATTAAAATTATATTCGTTATTGACATCCCTTTTAAAGTTTGATTAAAATTTTGTTTAAATATTCGGAATAAAGTAATTCCCAGTTGAAATGCAATTTAATTAAATTCAAATATAATTCACTTATAAATATTTTTATCTTTTCTTGAAATTTAATTTTGATACTGTATTTATACAAATAAAGATAAATAACAATTTTTTTTATAAACAAAATTAAATTAAATTAAATATGCAATATTATGGCTTTAAAATGTTAATGCCTTGCTCTAATTAAATTTTTAAAAATATACAATAAATTTAATCTTAGTTTATTTAAGTAATTAATATTATTAAAAACAACTTTTTAAATACATTTTTGAGGAAATGCATATATAAATTTGCCTTGTTTATGCATAGCTATAAAAATAGAATGATATAATTTAACTAAAAATATCTAAACACATCAAAGCGCTAGCGATTCTTAAAATTCTTTATTAAAGCGTATTTTCTTATCGCATATTTGCAGTGTTTTAGTGTTTGAATAATAAATATTTATTTGTCTTACAATTTGATTGTTTTCTAAAATATTGCAATTTGTTTGATACAAATTTACAAATAAACATTAGTTAAATAAATGATACAGTTGTATAATAATTAAATCAATACTTAACAATTAAATCTTATATTATAATAAATAAATGTTTTATTCTAATTATATTAAAATAGATTTAAACAAGAACACCATTATTCTTTAAATTTAATTATTTAATTTAACATTTTTATTTTATAAAATTAATTTTAAAATTAAACCTAAACTTTATAAAAATAATAATGTTAAGTTATAAAATTTAATTTATTAAATTTAATAATAGTAAAAAACAATTATAATATTTTTTAGATTAAATTAGATAAAAGATTTTTATATTTAAATTATCGTTTATTATAAATCTATTTTCTATTTTATTGTACTTTAAGTTTAAATCAAATAATTTGGTTTAATTTTAACAAATAAATTACAAAAAAAAACCATTGTAATTTATTTTAAAATTTGTAATTAATTATTAAATTTAAACTTTTAGAAAAATAAACAAAATATAATATAAATTTAATTTATTTTAAAAATCGACTTTAAGGCTTACAGATAAAAACGTAGAATTTTAAAAAAACTTAATTAAATAAACTATTTTTTCAAATTTTTAAAATGTTTTTAAAGAGTGTTTATTAATGTTTAATCGTTAGAATTATTTAAATTTTGCGATAATTAACAAAAAATATTTAAATATATAAATTGATAATTAGTAAAACCAGGGATTGAGAAGGTCGGCCGATCCAGGGGAGGATTAGGGTGAGAATTTTCTTCAAAATTTTGGCCAAAAACCTAGGGGGGATCAGGTGGGGGATTTTTCCAAAAAAGCTCAAAAAACCTATATATTTGTGATGAAATTTTACTTAATTTAAACTGGATTTAAACTAAATTTAGTTAATTTAACTGAATTTAAAACGGATTTAGCACCAATTTAGGGAAAATTTTCTAATTTTGGGCAAAAAACTCAAAAAATTTGCCGGCCGCCGAAGGCGGCCGACAAAACCTCGTGGGGTTGTACCTTTTCTTGGACCAAATGCTAGGGGGAGGGATAAATGCCAATTTTCAAAATCAGGGGGAATTTTTGGCTGATCCCGCTCTTTACAATGCCTGAGTAAAACTTATATTGATTAAAAATTAAATACCTAACTATTTTGTTAATATTGATAAAATAACAAGAACATTTAATATTTTTATTAAACCAATATATTGATAATTTTGTATAATGTTAGAATTTAATTTATGTCTAAGTCTTTAAATCTCCTAAACATTCCACAAATAAAATCAATCAAAATTTTTTAACTTATTTAGAACAATAAAATGCAAATATATAAAGAACAAAATATTAAAATTAATTTTTAAAAAATTTAAAAACTTATTTTAAAATGTCCGAAAATTTTGTGCCAAAACCTAATGAAAAAACTCAAAACAAAATTTTAAACCAATCTGTTCTATCTAAAACCACCAGGGTGTTCTATCTGTTCTCAATTAGTAATTTTTAAACCATCAATAAGTAGTAAATATTCAATAAATTTTTTGTTTAATTTATTAATTGTTTTCCACAAGCTTTATATGTAGAACTAATTAAAATTCACTAAAATAATAAAATGTTAAACATTAACTAATTTTCTAAAATAACATACATATTTATTTTGTATAGATTAAGCAAAAGCCTTTAATTTATATTTTTAAATATTAATATTTTAATATAATTTATTTTTATTTGTAATACTTTAATGTCTTAAACACTCAAATAAATGTGGCTAGTTTATTTAAATTAAATTTAAATATTAACAAAATTCAATTTTATAAATAAAATATTTAAAAATTATTTTTTAGAAATTGATTTTCTTAAACCGATTTTAAAAGCAATCAAACAATTGTTATGTAAGACATGTATGAAATGTTATATTTTAAATCAATATAAGTTTTGATTGCATTAATTATATTATTAAAAATTTAAATATTTAATTGAAAAGAATTTAAAAAATTTAATTAAAAATAAAATTGTAAATCAAATGTAATTTAATTTTTCTTTTGACATTTATTGTAAAATGTGTAATAAAATAGTTTATTTATTTGACTTTTATATAAAATTACAGAACTTTGTATTCGCCGCAAAAATAACAAATTTTAAAATTAAAAATAATAAAAAATAATGACAACATTTTTTTAAATTATTTATTTTAAATTAAATTATTTAATAAATGTCTAAGTTGAATGTGTAAATACAAATAAAAATTTATAATAAAAATGTTCACTAATAAATATAAAAGTTTTTGGTCAATAAAATAGAAAATCAGTATTTAATTAATTTTAAAGATAATAAATATTATGGTTCTACTTCCTTTAGCTAATTCTAATAAACTAATTGTAATTTTCTATTAAATAACTTGTTTAATTTTTTTTTAATTTCAGAGTTTCAGAAAATTAGCCAATCCAGGAGAAAATAAGAGGAATTTTTTAAAATGCTCAAAAAAACTCTATAATTGTAATATAATTTACCCTAATTTAATTGTATTGAAATTGGATTTAACGCCAATTAAATTTTTTTCTTTCTAATTTTGACCATAAATTTGCCGCAAAATAAAAAGAGGGTATTTTAGCAAACAAAATACTAGAATGGCAAAGATAAATGCCATTTTTCAATTAGAAAATTTTTTAGTTAATTTCCCCTTCTGAAACTCTTAATTGTAATTATAAAATAAAAACATAAATAAGCTTTGTCATGTAATCAGACGTCAAAAACAAATTAAAATATTTATAAAAATATATATAAAAATACTTCAATTTTGTAGATATTTTAATAATTAAATTTGTTTTTGACGTTTGATTACTTTACAAAACCCATTTATGTTTCTATTTTTTTAACTACTATACAAGCAAATAAAAATTAAACAAGTTAATGAAATGTTGTCCAGTTTTTATCATGCATTCATTTTATTATGGCTGCAGTTGTCAGCACTGGATCACTTAAGTAACGCTTAATGTTTGTAACTTAAGTTAATAAATTAGTTTTTCAATTAGATTTATCGCTAATATTTTCCGCTTCACTTCAGAATCTCGAGAAAAAATGTTCTTTTATTAAATTTGACACAAGAAAACTTTTTTTGCAATTTATTTCCCGAATACATTAAACCTAGCAACATTTCCAAGCTAGATATCTCCAAAAATGATTATGATTATTTTTTACACATCACTGGTCTCTCCGGTTGTATTGCAAATATATTAATATTGTGTTGAATATTCAAATTCTTGTCTTTATATTCTTTTTTCTTTTAATAAAAAAATTAGAGATAAAGCAATTAATGTAAACGAATTTAATGATAGAAATAAAATAACTTTTTTTATGCGATTAAAGTTTCTTAATTAGGTTAATGATTCGGTTTTTAAATATCCAATCATTGGATAAATTGGAGATTTTTTTCGCTCTCGAGATATTTTAAAAAAGAGTTTTAAATTACAAAAAAAATAATTTGTTGTGATTTATGTATTAAAAATTACCCTCTAACAATCTTAATCTTCAAACTTTTTAATCCTAAAACTAAGATTACGTAAAGTTTAATCTTGATTAATTATATAATTTTAAAGCATAGCCTAAATATAAAAAATTAATAAGTTGAAGTAATCTTGAAAAATCGTTATAATTTAATATCAAAGACTAATAATTTTAAAAATACAATAAAATATATTTACTGTATAATTAATGCTTAGTGTTAACTCTCTTATAGTAAAAAATTTCCTAAAACCCAAATTCAAAACCATTTTATATAGAGTCCTTAACGCTTTGGTTGTAATTTATTACAAAATAATACGTTTATAGTGAACGCAATGCAAAAATGTCAACTATTTTTAGCAAAATAAGCATTTATTTAAAAATTTTAAAAACAAATAATGTTTTGAAACATGCAAAATTTAACTATTAATAATAAAAAAGTATCAAAACAAGCATTGCTTTAAATATAAAAGTTAAATTAAGTTAAGGTCAAGTTTTATTAAATTGATTCTTGCTTAAACTCAGAAATCGAGAAGAAGGGACCAGGCAAAATCCCCCTGATTTTAAAAATTTGGATTTATTCTTTCCCCCCCCCCTGTTAAAAGGTACCCCCTCTCAACATTTTGGCAAATCTTTTGATTTTTTCAGCCAAAATTAGAAAATTTTCCCTAAATGGGTGCTAAATCCGGTTTAAATTAAGTTAAATTAATTAAATTTAGTTTAAATCTGGTTTAAATTTAGTTAAATTGTAAAAATTTTATTATAAATATTTGGAGTTTTAAGCGTTTTTGAAAAAATTCCTCCCCTGATCCCCTCCTAGGTTTTTGGCCGACCTTCTAAATCCCTGCTTTAAACACTTAAATAAATTTTAATAGAAATCAATTAAATTGTTGATATAATTCAGATGTATTTTAAATATAACATAAAAGCCCACACATAATCGCACATAAAAATTTTCTTCTCAAACTTTAGCTAAAAATTAAATACAAATTAATGGCAAATTGCATAAAAATTAATTATTTGTTTTGATAATTGTAATTAAATGTAAATATTAATTAAGAAAATTGTTTTATATCTTTGTGGAATCTTAAAGGCATTAAAAAATAATTATCAATACTTATACAAGCATTCAATTATATATATAGGCATTCTGGTAAAAATAAATTGAAAATAAAAATCTAATTATAGTGAATTCCACTTATGGGAAACAAATTTTTTATAATCAAGCTATTTGCTATATCCAGGATAGACTGTAATTAAATATAGAATAAAATTTGATAATGGACAATCTAATAATTTAGTAAATTATATTAAAATTTACAACCTGGCATGTTAATTTATTGATGGCATGATAAATATTTACAAAAATTTCTAAATTTATTTTTAAATGTCGAAAATTTGTAATTCAATTATTTTGTCAAAAATATTTACTTGAAATATTTAAATCTATATAAATCTAAACGTTATTTGAATGAGCTTAAACATGTGTTAAATTTTAATTGCAAAAAGCTAAATTAATTAAGTTCAAGTTTGGAGATTCTATTTACAAGTAAATGAGAACGATATGAAAAGAACATGAATAAGAATGTAATCTAAGCTGATAAAATTAAATTCTATTTTTATCTTGCTTATAAAGTGCATATTAGAGCAAATCTCAAAATAATTGTGAATTTATAGCTATAATTATGTATAATATTGACAATACAGTTATATAATCATTAAATAGAAGTAAATAATAAATAAATATTCAATTAGTATCGATCGATGAGTACACAAATCAATTGGTAATCCCATTATAAAATTGAGAGCTTGTGATAGAACTTTCACACAACAAAATCTATAGCAATATATTATAATATATTTATTTAATGGCCAACAATTGACCCGAATATCCGAATAACGACTTAACCCACACTTTCATTTAAACTGATATGTAAAACATGGCGTTACTATAGAAATAATTCTTGCCAAGCTCATTTGCGTAATATTTTTATCCATTTATTAGATTTAGCGATAAACCGATAAATTATTATAATTTTTAAAAATTCACTTAACATTATAGTTTTTTTACAATAGAATACATAAATATTTTTCTTTTAGAGTATTTAATGAGAATTTAGCTAAAGATTGAATTCTATCTAAATATAGAATTTTAGTCTAACAAAAGGAATGTACAGCAGCCGAGTAATTAGCCTATATTTTATCAGGGTTAGCCAAGAGAGGGGTACAGCTAAAATTTAGTATTAATTTGTTAAATAAGTTTTATGTTTTGCTAACTAATTTTTTAAAAAGGTAAATTAATGCTAAATCTTGTTAAAATCCAGTTAAATTAACTAAATTTAATCTAAATTTAGTTCAAATCAATTAAATCAAATTAGTTTTTTAAAAATTAACAAGAACATTTTTACTATTTTATTTCTACCTATACTTCTCCCAAAAATAGATCAACCTTAGCTCTCCTTATTTTAATAAATAATATTAGTAATTTAAATAGTAAATTTTTGCAATATATGAGCTGTAATTTATTGGTATTTCAATTAATCGCACAAATATGTAAATAATTTTAATAAAATGTTAATTTTAAAAAATTAGACTTTAAAAATATGTCTACTATTTGTTGTGCAGTTTTAAAGCATCTAGTTATTAAGATGTTCCTTTGAGGAATAAGTTTGGCTTAATATTATATTGATTTATTATACCGTTAGCGCTCAGGTTAAAAAATATATATATTAGTATTAAATATTAATGATATATAACTTCTAACAAGTAAGGAAACAAAAATTTTGTCTAATTTATTTTCATGCTAAACTAAAAATTACTCGAATAAAAAAATATGCACAAGATAAATTTGTTCATATTATAACATTTGTATAAAAATAATGACTAAAATTAAAGATAACTCAAATCACAAGACACTATACCAAACTATCAAGAAAATTAGACTTTAAAAATTTTCTAATACAGTATATTATTGACGTAAATATTTTTGTTTTTCTATCTAAAGTTTATGTATTAATTTATATAAATTCTATAAAACATAAAATAATATTTATATGTTATATACTGTATAATAAAGCTTAAAACTTATTCTATAAAGTTTAGAGAATTAACATTTACAAATATGAAAATACATTATAAAATTTTTTTATTCTAACACATAAATTATGTAAATGATAAGATATATAAATTTTAATCTGAGCGCTAACAACATGATATGTCGATATAGTGTTAAAACAAACTTATTTATCAAAGGAATAGATCAAACTAATATACAAAGTAGCCAGATAGCTTTATATATTAATATAAAATAGTGGAAATGGACTCACTTGTGGTATTCTAAACAGTCGTAACAAATTGGCCACTTGTATGGATGTGGCGCTCGAGGCGGCGCCCAATACTCCGGAGATTTTCTTCTGTCGAATCGTTGGGTTTGTACCGTCCGGACATCGATAGCCGTCGTCTATGCTATTGATTGAACCTATTTTGGAATACATTTATTTAAATTATTTATGCATAGTAATTTAATTATAGTTATTAATTATATATTATAATTAAATTAATTAATTAGTTTGTTTAAATTATTTTAAGTATTTCTTTGTTTGATGTTTGCTTGTTCAAAAAATAGTTAACCGTTATATCAACTAAAGCATACTTAGAAAACAAAATTGCTTTTCAATAAATAAAAACTTTTTTCGATTCAATAGTTTCTGGCGATTAAAGTTATAAAGAATAGAAAACTGTATTATTTCGAAATTAAAAGTACTTATTCTTCTAATAATCAGTCGAAAAAATCTATTCTTTTGATAAATAAATTGTTCTTTTGCTGAATGTCTGAACTCAAAGTCAAACTATTGATTTCAACTTTAGTTGGCTTTAAATTCACACAAATATACGATTTGATTGAATTGAATCAAACTGTAGATTAAGTAAAGAATAACTTAAATAAAAGATCTATTAATTTAACACTTTCTCAAATAAAAAAGAAATAAATTCAATTGCTTTTCGATATTTCAGCCTACTTAAAAAAATGCATAAACTCTTTTCTTTTAATTATGGTTAGGTTATATACTATTAGGAATTAAAAAGATTTAGCGATCAAAAGGGATTTAGACAATAAATTTTTGAAAAAATTTAATTTAAAATTTAGGGGTTGGGTAAGGTGAGGTTGGGGTGGAAAGCCTAGAGAAGGTATTTTTCCTAAATAAACCTTAAATTACATTAAAAATTATTTAATTATATTTGTAATTAATTCAATTTAACTGAATTTAAACTAAATTTACGGTCAAATTTAGTTTAATTAGAATTTTTTGTTGCTATTAACTGTTGACATTTCTTAAGTCTTCAATACTATTAACCATTTTATCAATTAATTTAAAGATTAACTTTTGATACCTTTATTAACCCAAATACTGTATACACTTTATTGTTGGGATTTAACCAGACTTAAACTTTTAAATTAAAAATTTTTGCTCTGATGAATTCTAAATATAAATTAATAAGTATATTTAATTAAATTATTATAAAAAATTAGTTGTATAACAATTAAAAAATAAAAATTAAATTTAGTAAAATAAATTTAGTTTAAATTTGGTTAAATATCAAGATTAAAGTGTTAAGATTTGGATCAAAACAGGTATCAAAAGTTAATCTTTAAACAAATTGATAAAATGGTTAATAGTATTGAAGATTTAGACGCTTAAGGACTGCCCGCAGTTAATGGCGATAATAACCTTTTTTGAATTAACTAAATTTAGTTAATTTAACTGAATTTAACATCAATTTAGAGAAAATTTTAACAAGAACAAAAACAAACAAAAAATGTTAGTCGCTCTTGGTAAGTAGAGAGATATCTTTTTGCAAACTAAATGCCCAGGGAAATAAATGTCTATTTTTAAAATTGAAAGAAATTTTTGACTCATTCTTCCTTTATAATTTTTGTTATATCTTATATTTTAAATTTTTTATTATCAAAAGCAATGTTTTTTGTTCTCAATTAATGAAATGTCAATTGTTGGCAGAAATCAGTTTTTGTTTTATTATATTTCAAAAGTTTTGCTTTCATTTGCAGAAACATTGGACCTCAAGAGAGCTATAGACAGAAAGAATGCATTTTTAGACAAATTAAATATTCTTAATATTCATTCATATTCTGAATAAACTTTTAATTATTTACAAAAGTCTTGGCTTTTAAGACATATTACTTACTAAATACATGTAATAAATAAATACAATTATACTAATAAAGAGAGTTTACTTCAAACCAAATAATCTTATTTAGAGTTTAATTTAAATTAATTAATTAATCTAAAACCCAAATTACATTGGTGATTAAATTTGTAATTTGTTTAGACTATTATGTAATATTAATACTAAACTAATTATAAGCTATTTATTATTCAAAACTTCAAAAACTAACTCTCAATTAAAACAAGATTCAAACCATTTAATAGTTTATGCATTTAAGCATGATTAATTTGAAAATTAATTGTTTTATATTAATAAAATAACAAAAATGTTAAATTTCTAAATAAAAACTTTTAAACCTAAATATAAACACATTTTATAATAAATAATAAACAAATCATTAATAAAATTTAAAAAAGTTATTTTTTGTAACTTATAATATATACAGTAATTAATAATAATAGTAAAGTTATCCAAGGGAGATTTACTTAAATGTTATAAAGATAAAATTATATATATATTTTTATATCTTAAAGGTATAGATAATGTTAAATAACAGTTAAAAAACTAAATTCTAATCAATTTTGTAAACTTCAATTAAATCTAAGCTAAATTAATTAAATTGTATGCATTCAGCAAAATATATGAGAAAGGCAAACTTTTTAGATTCTGAAGAGCATTTTCCAAGCTTACCTCACTTTACAACAAGAGATAATTTTAATTATATCATTCTTGTTTGTTTAGGTTAAATAAATACTGACAAAAGACATTAAATAATTGAAATTTTATTCGAAATGAATTTAGTGATTAAACCCGTATTTTAAACTCGAATTATATCAATATTGTACAATAAAGCAAATGAAGTAATAGAGTAGTGAACTAATGCTGGGCTTAACTCAGTCTCCACTTCACTCTATCCGAGTGTTTGTGATTTGAGTGAATAGAAGTGTTTCTTAATATTTGTGTCAACATTCAGACCAATGAAGTGCAAATGAAAATTAGTTTTGATATTCTTTCGATTTACTTGTTTTTCGTGTTTTGTATTGAAATAAATTGAATATTTAAATAATTAATCTGTTTATTGATTTACTGTATTTGTTTAGCAAGTTAAATATTCCTGATATTTAATTAATTGACATCAGGAGAAAACCCGAATAATTAAGATTCAAATCATGTGTTCGGCCAAAGAGTACTTTAATGCTTATCAAAAGTCGAATAAATTACTCAAAAAACGTCGAATTATATGCATTTGGAATAAAAGTGGAGAGAATTGGTCCAAACGCGCGATCAGAATAAGAATTATTCCGCTTTTTTGATGTCTATTAATGAGTTATATATTTCCACTCTATCTATCAATTTTAGACTATAATTAGATTTACTAATTAAACAGAATTTATAGTTAAAATATTAAATAATTGTTCAGTTTTGCCAAATTTATCCAAAGTATTAATATATATGCTATTATGCCATTCTCTACAGTCTAACCCCGCTTATAACGAACAGCTTAGTTTTGCGAAATCGGTTTTTTAACCGAGATATAATTTTGTTATACGTTTCATAATATAAAATATTAAAAAAATAATGTCTTAAATACAATAAATTTCGTTTTACTTTTCAAATAATGCATATTATGTTTTGAAATAAACTAGGCAATTTTCCATTTGCACAAACAATTTATATTTTAATAATTATATAATTTTATTTTAATAAATTACTGATTTAATTAGCAATTTTTAAATTAAAAAAATTAATCTTTTTAAAAATTGCTAAACTTATTACATATATTTCTTAATAAATCAATTATAAATATAATTTTTAATAACAAATTTATACAATAAATTGTTGTAAGTTATACTACATTTTTCAAAGACCAATAACATAGTTAACAATAAATAGTTAACATTCTAGTAACAAAAAGTTATTTAAATAATTAAAATATATTACTACATATATTTATTTCTATTGCATGTTCTAAGATTAGTGTTCGTTATATTTAAATATTTTTATAATCGACTTATATCTAACTTAAAACATATAACTCGTACTCCGTTCCTGAGCATCTGTTTATTATTAGTAAAATTGACTGTATACATTTTATTTTTTAAATTTATTTCCAAATCCACACCATCTCAGTTAAACTGGTTTTAAATAAAGAGATTTAAATAATATTTAAAATTTAAAACATTTTTTGAATTAAATGAATCATAAGAGAAATAATTTAATCTAAAAATTAATTTAAATTATTTTGAGCAACACTTAAGTGATGCTTAAATTGAGTCAATTCGCTACAAATGTCAAAAACGTTATTAAAGCTAAAATAAACTTAATTTTTAAAAATAAGTACCATTTAAATTATTGCATTTTGCTTTTTAGTTTTAACTTGAAGCTAGGAGAATTAAAAAGTCAATATTAAGTTATTTATGTAATAATGTTTTCGAAAGAGTATCGATTAAAGTCATAAATAGTGGTAACATTTGTTTTGCTTTTATCTGAATTTATTTATTTTGTATATTAGGTAAACAAATGAATTCCTTATTTCTGTTTAAATAAATTGTAAACTAATAAAACCTAATATTTGTGGCAATAGTTGTAATCAATATAGTTGTTGCCAATAGAGTGGTTACATAAACGACTTATTCGACAATATTTTTATGAAATTGGCGTTCGTTCGCACTTTCACTCTTTCTCGTTTTGAAAACATATTTATAGTATTTGTAATCAAATTTTTATTTATTCTAGCATGCTAAAATTAGTAAAATTAATTTCAAAATATAAAAAACATAAAATATAAAAACTTATAGTAAATTAAAAAAAAACTCAACATTAACAATAAAATTATTACATTTCTATAATATACTAATAAAAAACAATTGCTTTTTCTTAAATTTGCAAATAAATGGAAATTAACTAAAAAAACCCAAATTTTATTAATAAATTCAAAGCCATTTAAATAAAAAAAACAAATTAGAAAAGTGTGGCAATAAACAGAAAATTTGTTTATAAAACCAATTTGTGTGAAAATTCTGATTTTAATTTATCAAATTATACTGCAAACCATGTACAATCTATTAGAGTATTGTTCTATTATTTTGTCAGAATTTTAATTTATTAATGTTAGAGTCTATATACAATATGTATGTATAGCAGAATTTTTATATTTAATGATAGACAAAGGAGAATGTTTTAAGTTAGAAACAATTTACTCAAAACTTTCTTTTCTTTATTTGCAGATTTTTGCAATTATTATTTTTAATTTAATTTACTTTTTGCTCAGTTTTGTTAATGGATTTTTTAAATCAAAAAACAAAAGCTAAGATATTAATGGATCAATAATACAAGCATGGAAAAGCACACTTTTATCGCAAGAATTCTGCCCTTTAAATATTTATTTTACACATACTGTAAAAGATAAATTTAAAAAAATTTAAACATAAAGTTAATTTTTAAAGTAATTTTAAGATTAGTACAAATTTAAAAAATTAGATTCATATTTTAACAATTATAATATTTCAATTTTTAGTTTGTAATTATATTATAAACAGACGAATAATTAAAATTTTTTAAGAAATTAGATTATTTTATATAAAAAATATTTTATTAATTTAAATTATTAACATGCACATTCAAATGACAGGGTTTTTCTTTCACAAGTATATAATAATTTCCATAATTGTATATATTTCATACATCCAAAACACAAGATTGTCAACCGACTAAATTTCTATTTATATTTTAGTAAAATATTTAGTATCGGAAGCGATAGACAAATACTGTTTTCTTAGCTTTTGGCAAAATATTCGATTATTTTCTGACAAAACAGTGGATTATCAACGCTTTGATTTTGCAAAAAATAACCAAAATTGAAATGTCAGATTAAAAATTTAAAGCTTAAAATCAATTTTATTTTTAATATAAATAGAAATATATTATTTTGTTAATATAACTTGTAACTATACACTTATGTTAATGTTAACCAAATAGCATAAATTATTTACTATGATATTAATGTATGATATTGCTATGAAATAGATGTTCGCAGCAAGTGTGAATAAAAAATTACATTAAGTTAATTATTGAAATCTTTTTACACTTAGGCAAGCTAAAAATAAACCTCTAAAAGCTGTCTTTCATAATTTTGCTTTTAGATGATGTCAAATCGACCAGTTTTTTACATTAGTATAATGTTTGCTATGAGCTGTCAGTCCAGACTAAAAGTATTGCCTCAAACCAACCGAATGACTGCAAATACTCTAAATAGCTTTCTATAGATGATGTTTATCAAAATTCCAAAAATTGCAATTCAAAAAATATGCTTGCTTAGAAGATTAGAAATATGAGTAGAATTTGCAAACCAAAAACTCAACATATTTAATAAAGTTTGATTGAATATGAGATTAAATTGGTTTGTAATAAAAATAATTTAGCATTAAATTGATCAACTATATTTTTATATTAGTTTGAATTGTAAATAACATATAAAACACAATTATAAATTGTATCGATTGTAATAACTTCTTACTAATAAGTATTAATTAGGAATTGAGAAAGGTTGACCAGGTAAAAATCCCTCTAATTTTTAAAATTCACTTTAACATTTGATTTGGAAAAAAGGTATTCCCTCCCCTAAGATTTGCCAGCAAGTTATTTTAGTTTTTAGGCCAAAATTAGAAAAATTTTTACAAATTGTTATAAAATTAAATTTAAAATGGATTTAGTATTATTTGGTAAAAAATTAGTTAAATTAACTAAATTTATTTTAAATTCAATATAAATCTAGTTAAATTAGATTAAATTGCCTTATAATTATATATATTTTTAAGCTTTTTTTTAAATTCCCCCCTTTTGGTTCCCCTAACTCGGTCAAATTTCTCAGTCTCTCGTATTAACTATATATAAAATTTAATTTATGAATACAAATAAAAATTACCAACAACTTGAGTAAATGACGTATAAATAGTAATAAATAATTTTAACACAAAAACAGGGAAAAGTTATAATATTAAAACTTATTATTTATTTATTTTTCTAAAAAGATAATTTACTTCTCTAAGCATTGGCTAAAATCAAATTA
>JAQFXP010001814.1:0-17495 GCA_034693685.1 Belba bartosi
ATTATTTTAATATAAAAATGAGAATAAGTTACGGCTTTTAAATATACATCAAATACGAGGGATAAAACCAAAGTATATTTTGCATTATTTACAATAGATATGGTTTTGTAAATAAAGGACAAAAAAGAGAGAATGACAGAATCGAGAGGGATAAAACTGAGGTATAATTTATATTAATTTCTATGAAGATGGGTTTGGGTCTAAAATATAAGGGATAATATCCAGAGAGGGACAGAACCCATGAAGTCCAAAATCCATTGTTGACTGTATCGTATTATAAACTGACAGAATATCACACATTTGCCTGAGACTATTCAGGCCACTGTAGTATTAACATTACAACTTATATATTGTACCAGTTGGCCAAAATTTGTTGGGTTTACAACAGATGGAAAGCGTCTAAAAAGATAATTGAAAAGAAAAAATTAAGATATGATATGCAGATTGTAACTAATGTTTTAAAATTTCAATATTTTCAAAAATTTCTCAATGAAAATTTTCTTTAACAAATTTTAAAATAATCAAATAAATTAGGTAATTATAAAATATTATTTTAAAAATATATCCAAAAATTTTCTTTATATTTGCAACATATGTGAAAATTTGATCTTAGTTTTCAATATTATGTTATACGCCGATAGAATAATTGAATATAAAAGTTTCAGTTTTAGTTTTAGAGTTAAATTTAGATTAACAAGTTAAAAGAATGATTATAACTGATAGAAATGGGAAGTTAGTTTATTTGTGAACAGATAAGAACACAAAACATAGATTAAAACATCAGATAAGAAGAGATAACCAAAACTAAAACAATAATGAATAGTCAGTTCTCGTTTGGGATAATTGAGTGATAGGTGTGTTTTGTAAGAATGAATACCAACTAAATTAAAATAAAGTTTAATTAACAATAAATAAATAATTTTAAATATAAATTGTGTTTAAGTTTATTGACAATTGAAGTAATTATAAGTAAAGATCGAACAAAGCCTTGATTACAAATAAGAGGTCAAAGGAGAGACAAACCACAACACTCTACAACTCAACCCGAGACACATCCCAGTGATATGTCGGGTCTGAGATAGGGATTAGCTGGAACCACTCGCCCAGAATATCACAATTATATAAATTACAAACGCAAATTGACCATCTGAATTTACCAGCATTAAACATTATTTATAGCTTAAAGTGCATAAACAATAAATAACAAAATTTTTATTTCTATAACTAGTAATAATTTTAATGATCTTTATTAAAATATAGCAAAAAATGATCAATCGTAATGTATGGCAATTAGAGTTAGATATATTAAATTTTGGGTAGATGTTTTCTCATAGTTTAAAATACTCATTGCTTACTTAAAATATTTATTTAACAAGTAAAAAAGGCATATTTGCATTAAACTAAAAAACTACATTGCTAAGTTTAGATTAAGCCTTAAAAAGATATTCTTAAGAATTATTATTTTTCTTATGATTGTTCAGTTTTTATTAAAATTGCAACTAAAACATTATATAGCAACTGGAATAAAACTTTTGCTATATAATGTTTATGCGCTTTAGAATTATAAAAAATGTTTATGCTAATTATCCAAATGGTCAATTTGCTTTTATAAGTTATATACTATTAAGTTATATAAGTTATATACTATTACACTATATAATGTTTATAACCAGTGATTAATTTCTTACGTGTTACCACCAACATAATAAATAATAGTTTAATATTTATCAACATTTATGTTAAACTATAAATTTGATTTGTAATAAACGTTTATAAAAAAAAATATTAGTTTATAAAATCATAATTTATATAAAACATTTATATAACCCGTTATTTCTAATTTTGTTGTCTATAAGTATGATCTTTTATATTAAACAGAATTTCATAACACTCATAGTTTATATAATACATTACTAAATGTATATTTTAATTGTTTAAAAATTTTTAAATTTTTTATATAATGCTCAAGATAAAACCAAACTATTTTTAAAAATAAACTTGTTTAATTTCTTACTTGTAAAAAAATTTGCAACTCAATATTGTTATGGGACGGGAATATAAATTTTTTTTCCGAATATCTATATTTCTCTATCTTTCTCTATTGAAGTCTTATTATTTAAAAAATTATTTTATGTAGAATACGTAAATTAGTTTAATAATAAACAAGTAAATTCAATTTGGCAAAATTCTTAAAACTGAACCTTCCTTGTTAAAGCTGTGAATTGCAAAACTATTTCTTATTTTTTTAACTATTCACTTATCGAACAGTTTTTAATATATATATACCATAAACATTTTTAATTCATCCAGTTCAAATATTGTGTTGCTTGCCAACTTTTATTTTACTGCTGGCACGATTTCTAAAATAGTCGCTTTAGCGATACCGTAAATAGCTGTTATCGTCTTTTCTATATCCATCTTAAAATTACAATCAGTTGTTAACATTATCAATCATCATTACTAAATATAATTTGCAGATAACATAAAAACGTTACGTGCTAAATCATATTGGACATTTATATTTAAAACATAGTTAAAAAAAACTAAAAAAAATTAATATTAAAAAAATATATTTTTAAATATTTATTTTAAATAGATTGTTGCAATTAATATAAACTATGATAGACAATCAATTTTAAAGCAATATTTATATTATTTGATGCAGTGCAGATTAATCTGGCTGGTTGACTAGTTATTAGTAAAATCGAATAGCAAAATTTAAATCATCCGGATCCAACAATATATCGTTTGCCAACTTTATTCTTACTGCTGGCACGACTCCTAAAGCCATTGCTTCCGCCATACCGTATATAGCCGTTATCGCCTTTACCATATCCACCTTGCAATTATAAACAATATTTTTTGCATTAAATTATTAATCGCTATTTCTAAATATATTTTCAAATAATTTACAACAGTCACGTGTTAAATCATATTGGCCATTTATAACATCAAAATATATTACAAAAATAATAATTTGTAATAAAACTACAAAAATTAATATTTTGCTCATTACTATTTTTTAAAAGTTTACTATTTAGTTTTAAATATAAATACTTTTACATGTAAGTACAAAAATTTTTCATGTTTAAAATGAATTATTTTATTATACAGGTTTTCTAATATTTTCAGACAATAATTATTTGCAATTAATTCTAGCATGTGTTGCTATTATTTGAAATTTAAATAAAAATATATTTAAATTATATATACATATGTATATTTAATTATACCTTATTTCAAATAAATCATTTATAATTATTGTAATATAGTTTTCTAATCATTTGTTTTAAAAAAATAATTACATGAATATATAAAATATAAACAAAAATCAATTGAATTATTTATCCATAATTATAGTTTAATCAAATAAAAATAAAATACAATTTACAGTATGTAACCAAGATTAGATAATAATTAATAGCTAGAATTTTTGATTTAAATAATAATTTAATTTTTAAAATTTTATTTATTCAAAATTATTAATTTTTGTAATTTGTTATTTATATTTTAATTAATTATTTAATGATTAAAATATGCTTTATTAAAGAATAAACAAAAATATGAGTAATATTATTAACAAATTAGAAAAAATTAAATAATGTTTCCATTTGTATTATGCATATTTTAATATATATATTACTCTAATCTAATATATATATATATATTAAAAAATAAAGTAGCATAATAAAGTAGAAAAAAAATTTAACCTTGAATTTATGCATCATTGTGTTTGTATTAAATTATGCATTTACAAATGATCATTTTTAACAATAATGTTTTTTCAATAAATGTTTGTATGAAATAATTTTTTTAATGATTTTTTTAAAACTTAAATTTATTAATTAAGATAAATATATAATAGACAAACCTATACGAGAAAAAATGACAATAATTAAATGACAAGTTAATTTATATATTTAGAAAGCAGAAAAATATTATTAATAATGTTTACAAGGTTTTTCCAGCAAATAAACATTATTTAATGTTGAAGCTAACTCAATAAAAAAATTGCAAAATAAAGTTTATTTAAAAAATTAAAAATACAATAAAAAATTTATTTTTTAAAATATTTTATAATAAAAAATTTTTAATATTATATAAAATATTAAGCAATGTTTGTATAAAATTTTCATACATAATATACAAACAATTATACAAATTATATAAATTTACTTAATACAATTTATAAATAAAAAAATATTAGTAATAAAAATTATTTATTAGCCACCGTATCCACCGCGGCGTCCACCTCCATATCCGCCACCTCTGCCGCCATATCCTCCACCTCTGCCGCCATAACCACCACCTCTGCCGCCATATCCTCCTCCTCTTCCGCCATATCCACCGCCGCCTCTGCCACCACCATAACCACCGCCTCCACCACCACCATAACCACCTAATTTAAACAAAATTTAATATTAAATAAAAAAATAAATACTAGTATATATTTTTAAAAATTATTTTATGCTGTAAAAAATTAATTTATATTTTAAAAATAATAATTTTGAAAATAATTTTAACAAAATTTTTAACTTCACAATAATTATTTTAACATACCATACTGGGCCTCGACAACCATCACGGAAAACATGCCGACGAGAAAACAGCATACGAATAATGTTAAAATGATTTTATTCATGTTGGAAACAATTTATTGCTTGCTTGAATTGTTGAAATTATTTTGAATAAATCAGAGACTAATGAATAAATAATCTTTACATCTATTTATATATTTGGTTTAAAAATATTGTTGTTTTAAAAAATAAATTTTCCCTGTTACGCTTTATTGCTTACGTTTCATTATGAAATAAAATTTTGGCGTGCATAATTTCAGTTTAATTTATTTTTTAATTTTTTATTAGTTTGCTAGTGCCTATAAACTTTTGTTTTCTATATTATATTTGACAAGCTAGTGCTATCTTCAAAAATATAATTATATGATTTATACAATGTTTAACACTAGAAATTAAATGCTGTTCCTGTTTATTTTTTCTAAGAATTAAAATATTATTGATGTTTTTTAAAATTTATATATTAACACGGTTACTTATTCGCACAAATGGGTTAGCCGTTGTATCGCAAACATCCGAAAGTAAAGCGAATCGGCGCTCGAATTGATTTAAGTGATGTGTTGTCGGATCCCGTCGTTTCCGTTCAGCACAAGTGTCATATGCCATCAGTTCTGGTGCTTTGCTTTCTGTTGCCGACACTCATTCCCCACTATTTCTGTTTTGAGATTTTATATTGAAGTAATACTGCATTACATTCTGGTAATCAATTCAATCTAGCTTATTAACTAAACCTCTCACGTATGGGGTTATAACTTATAAGCAGGAACTTTATTTTTCGCTCCAAAATAACAATATCTTCCCAATTAAACCCTCAGGTACAATTTTAACTTAAATCAAATCAAAGCTTTTTGATAAGCGTTTATAAAATAACAGATAAACTTTTAGAAATTAGTTTGTGTTAAAAAATAAACTATGAATCAAATTGTGTTAAGATGTCTAAGAGGGAGGATATTAAAATTTTGGAGCGAAAAACAAAGTCTCCGCTTATAAGCCATACGATATTAACACCAAACAGTTAGATAACTTTGTTGTAACCGCTCTTATATTAGATTCAATTAGAATTTGATTTAATTTTTAATTAACAATATATCGTATTATAAATCAACAGAATATTACAATTTTTATCAAACATTTGCGTAAGATTATTTAGCAAGTAAGTAGAGCTAAAATATTAACATGCTCATTTTTATATTGGACTAGTTAGCCAAAATTTGTTTAAATTTACAAAAGGTGATTGAAAAGAAAATGTAGAAATGTAATCCTCACAAATAGCAGTAATGTCTTGTGAGTAATGTTTTAAAATTTTCATATTTTCGGAAATTTCTGAGTGAAATAATTTTATAAATAATTAAATAAATTAGAAATTTACTAATGATACATATTTATTATTTGGTTACAGTGTCAAAATTTAATTTGAAAAATATTTTTCCGTATATTAATTTAACTATTTTAAATAGAATTATTGCTCGAAATATCCTAGATGTTTTATTTTTTATAAATAAAATAATGTTTACAAAATGGCTGTTAAATAAAACAAGAGTTGCGCCAAATTTTAAATCAGAGATCGAGAGGGTTGAGAGAAAGGAAGATCAAGAAAAGAAATTTTCTCAAAATTTTGGTCAAACCCCTAGGAAAGATCAGGGAGGGGATTTTTCTAAAAACGCTCAAAAAACCTATATATTTATGATGAAATTTTGCCTAATTTAAGTGGATTTAAACAGTTTAATTATCAATTTTATTAATTTAAATTAATTTAACTATTAGTCAACCAAAATTTTAAATTAATATTTTGAACAAGGATAAACATTAATTAAAAAAAATATTTTTATTAATTGATTTAGAGCATGTTAATTTAGCTGGTTGACTAATTGTTAAATAGAGACAAGTGTTTTAATTTCATTTAGCAAATTTTTTCTCAAAAATGTTTTGAGATTATACTGGCCAATTTTGTTTTAATGATTATTAATTAACAGCTTGCAAGGTTTTTTGGAAATATAATGTTTTTGTATTTTTATTTAACAGTAAAAAACTAACTAAAATATTTAAATTTTAATTAATTGCAAAACCCAAAACAAAGCAAAAAAATCAAAAATTCGGAATAAATGCTAAGGGGGGGGGGGTAAATTCAAATTTTAAAATTTAGGGAGAAATTTTGCCTAATCTCTGAACAATACTGTATATTAAAATAAAAATGTTTAAATATATTTTAAATATTTCTTATTTTAATTTTTTTATCATATTTTAAATTAATTGTTTTATAAAATATTTTATTTGTATAATTCTGCAATTTTTTTTAATGATTAAAATAATTGGTTAAAAACATATTTGTTAAATATTAATAAGCAATTTGTTAAACAAAAATTAATTTATTTTATTTTGGTTTACTCAGATTATTAATTTAAGAAAGTATGTTTGTGTTTATGAATTTAAATATACATTAATATAATATATTAATGTTAATATTAATACTTATTAATAAAATTTTGCTTAATTTAAAATAATATATTTTTAATTAAATGATTATTTGCATTTAAGTATTTTTAATAATTAAATTCAAATAAATTTAAATTTAATATCTTTTTTATTAATATTTTAAAATAAGTTATTATGGACATCAAAAAGCAAAATTTAAATCATCCAGATCCAATGATATATTGTTTGCCAACTTTATTTCTACTGCTGGCACGACTCCTAAAGCCATTGCTTCCGCCATACCGTATATAGCCGTTATCGCCTTTACCATATCCACCTTGCAATAATATAAAATATTTTTTGCATTAAATTATTAATGGCTATTTCTAAATATATTTTTCAAATAATTTAAACCAGTCACTTGATAAATCATATTGGCCATTTATAGCATCAAAATATATTACAAAAATAATAGTTTGTAATAAAATTACAAAAATTAATATTTTGCTCATTACTATTTTTTTAAAGTTTACTATATTAGTTTTAAATATAAATACTTTTATATGTAAGTACAAAAATTTTCCATGTTTAAAATGAATTATTTTATCATACAGGTTTTCTAATATTTTCAGACAATAATTATTTATTAGATATTTACTATAAATAAAAATTACAATTACTTTAAGGCTAAAAGTTTTAGCATGTGTTGCTATTTTTTAATACAAACATTTAAATTATATATATGTGATAATACTCCATTGCAAATAAATCATTTTTAATTATTATAACATAATTTATTAATTATTTGTTTCTTTATAAAATAATTACATGCTTATATAAAATATAAACAAAAATCAATTAAATTATCTTTCCATAATTATCATTTAATCAAATAAAAATAAAATACAGTTTAGCGTACATAGCCACGATTAGATAATATAAAATAGATAAAATTGTTTATTTAAATAAAAATTAAATTTTTAGAAATTTATTTATGCTCAATTATTAATATTTTTTATTTTTATTATTAATAAAATTACTACAATCAATTATTTAGTAACCAAAATAAATCTTATTAAAAAATACACAAAATTAATAATATTTTTGATAAGTTAGAAATTATCCTTATAAAATTTTCCATTTATCTATGCTTATACAGTATATATTTTTCTAAAATAAAGTAGCATAATAAAATGAGATATTTGACCTTAATTTTATACACCATTGTGTTTGTTTTAAATTATGCATTTACAAATGATCATTTTAAACGATAATGTTTTTTTCAATAAATAGTTATTTAAAATAATTTTTATAATTATGTTTTTTAAGCTAAATTAATCAATTAAGATTAATATATAATTAACAAAACTAAACTAAAAAGGTTGCATTAATTAAATTACAAGTTAATTTATATATTTATTAAGCAGAAAAATATTATTTATAATGTTTACTGGGTTTTTCCAGCAAACAAATATTATTTGATGCTGGAGATATTTCAATAAAAATTGCAAAATAAAATTTATTTAAAAAAATTTAATATACAATAAAAAAAGTAATTTTTAAAATGTTTTAGAATAAAATATTTTCAATATTATATAAAATATTAAGCAATGTTTGTATAAAATTTTGTACATAGTCAATGAACAATTATTTAAATTTAAAAAAATTTACTTAATACAATTTATAAATAGAAAATATTATTAATAAAAATTATTTTTTAGCCGTATCTACCATATCCACCGCGTCCACCTCCATATCCTCCGCCTCGGCCGCCATATCCGCCACCTCTGCCGCCATAACCGCCACCTCTGCCGCCATATCCTCCACCTCTGCCGCCATATCCTCCACCTCTGCCTCCATATCCTCCACCTCTGCCTCCATATCCACCACCTCTACCACCACCACCATAACCACCTAATTAAAAAAAAATTAATATTAAACAATAAAATAAATAATAATTTATATTTTTTAAAAATTATTTTACGCTGTAAAATTAATGAATTTTTATTTTAAAAATTACAATTATAAAAATAATTTTTACAAATGTTTTAATTTTAGAATATTTTTTGTTAATTAAAAACATTTTTTTAACATACCATACTGGGCCTCGACAACCATTACGGAAAGCATACCGACGAGAAAACAGCATACGAACAATGTTAAAATAATTTTATTCATGTTGGAAACAATTTATTGCTTGCTTGAATTGTAGAAATTATTATGAAAACCAAATAAGCGAATGATGATTGAATGATCTTTGCATCTATTTATATATTTGGTTTAAATTTTTTTTCGCTTAAATACTTAGAATATTGTTGTTTTAAAAAGTAAATTTCCCCTTTTGCAATTTATTACTTACTTATCGTGTATTAAATGAAATTTTGTCGTGTATAATTTTAGCATAATTTATTTTTTATTTTTTATTAGTTTGCTAATAGCTATAGAGTTTTGTTTTATATATATTATATTTGACAAGCCAGTGCTATTTTTAAAATATATAATTATATAAATTATACAATGTCTAGCACTAGAAATTGAATGTTTTTCTGTTTTTTCAATTAAAATATTATTGATGTGTTTTTTAAATTATACATTCATATAAAATTTTCAAGGCTAATATTTTATCAGAGTATTAATGTATAAAAATATAAAACCTTATTTTTACATTATTTATGTGTTTGCTAATTTTTATTCAATATTTGATATTAATACTATTTTTTTAAATAATTTATTCTCTACCTTGTTAAGTTTAAATACTTATTTTTCTTGTTAACATCAATAAAGGATATTTGTTAAACATGTAATTAAAGATAAAATTAAACAATATAATTAGCCTTTGCACAATGTTTTATTGCGCAATTTAAATAGCATAATAATTAAATTATTTACACATATACTGATATTTAAAAATGCATTGCAATTATAGCTAATTTTAATTCAAAAATATAGGTATCAAAGATTACATTAATAAAAAAGATAAATTGATAAAAATCAAATAAAATTATTAATAAAAACATGATAAATTTATATATAAATTTGGCCGCAAAATAACATCAAGTAATAAACAAATCAAATAGCTTAAAAATTTAACATTTAAATAATATCATAAAAAAACTAAAAAAAAAGATTAAATGTATAAAAGCTGTCTTCTTACAAATTAATCAGTAATATATTTTATCAAAAATTGTATGCATATGTCATTTGTTAGCCGTAATATCCTCCACGTCCACGGCCATATCCACCGCCGTAACCACCTCGATATCCCCCGTATCCACCTCTATAGCCACCATAACCGCCTCTTCCATAACCGCCTCTTCCATAACCACCTCTTCCATAACCGCCTCTACCATAACCTAAATAAAATTTTAAAACAAATAAATAATAAAATTTAAAATATTAAAAATTGTTCAAGGTAGCAAACCTCCTCCATAGCCATACTGTGCGTCGACAATAGCCACTGATATCATTCCAATGATAAAACACAAAACAACAATTGAAAGAATAGTTTTATTCATTTTAAAATGTTTTTTTACAGTTTCTAATGCAAAAACTTTTTAGCAAAAAATGATTTTAACAGTGCAACTAAACAAGTTAGACTTGGTTTTAAATTAAAATAATGTAGACTAGCTGTGCTTTTTATATATATCAAAAAGTTGTAGAAAGTGCAGAAATCCCCTATAATTTCTATTTGTCCTACTATTTACATTCATTAGTGCCTTGGTTGATTGAGAGATGCTAATCTAATATTCATTCTTACACAGGGATCGGGAAGGCTGGCCAATTCAGGGGGATCGGGAGGGATTTTTCCAAAACGCTCAAACAAACTTTATATTTATAATGAAATTTACTTAATTTAACTAGATTCAAACTCGATTTACCACTAATTTAGGGAGAAAAAATAAATTCAAATTTTTAAAATCAGGGGGATTTTTAGCTGATCCCTCCCTTATGATCCCTGTTCTTAAGTGATTAGTACATAAACAATTGACAGTATTTTAACATCTTATTACAGTTTGTTAGAAAAAATAGACATTTGGAAAAAACGCCGATTAATCTAGCATAAATTTTGACAAAATGCAATTAACATTAAAATACTATTAATGTAAATAAGACATATAGAATATTTTCCGAGAAAAGTTCAATGTTAAAAAATAATTTTTATTTTTATCTGTTTTTAACTAATTCATAAATTTGTTGAATGTTAAGGAAAATACATTTTTTCTATTTCATTGATAAACTATATTTAAGCGAAATAAACGCGTTTTTCCGTTGACTGGGAAATACCGCCCATCACATTTAATTCTTTTTTATGGAAACTAATTTTTTAAACAATGTTGCTTTGTACTAGTACGATTTTGCAATCAAAGCGAACATTGCTCTTCAATTTTGAATGGTATTTTTATATCAATGTCAAATTTTCAATTATAGGTTTGAATCATTTTTTAATTTCATTGATAAAAGTACTTAAAGTTCTTAAGAAATAATATTTTATTAATTCAATTATAATTAAACATTTTTTTATATAATAATTTTTTAATTTTATTGTTTTATTATATTTAAAATATAAAGTTATTAATTTTAATGTTTATATAATAATAAAATTAATTATTAAAAAATTTTTAAAAATATTTATTTATTTTTGATATTAATTATATTTTATAAAATTAATTTTTTTAATATATATGTTTATTTTGTATAATTTACAGTATAAATGTATTTAATAAATAATATTTAATTATTTAAAAAACTGCAATAATTTAATTAATAATTATTTAGTCATCTTAAATTATAATTTTATGTATTAAATGGAACACCATTATCGAGTTTTCTTTGTTAACTATTATGCTTTGTATAAGAAACTTGTTTACAATTTTTTTAAACAAATAAAAAAATTAAAAATTAAATATATTAGTTTTAACCGCAAATGGGTGTGTTAAACTGGCTTATTTGTGATAAAATTAATATTGAAAAAATAATAACTCAGTCTATGTTTGATTGTAAGCGTAAAAATTTTTAAAATAATTAAAAACATAATTATTAAACAAACAATACTACAATTGTAATTATTGAAATCAAATGGCATGTAAATTTTTAATTAATTAAAATTAAACTGCGTATTATTATTATGTATAAGCATTAAAAACAAAAAGCCCCTTAACGCACCCATTTTTGGCTAAAATTATTATTGTTAATTTTTAATTGCTTTAAATTATAAATTCATAAGTTCGGCAAATTCAGGGGAATCAAAGAAAAAATTTTCTTAAAAAAATTTCGCCAAAACCCTAGTGGAATAGAGAAAAGATTTTTAAAAAGCTTAAAAGCTCATTGGTATAATAAAATTTTACTCAATTTAATTGAAATTAAGTTTTATTAAAATTAATTTAGTTAACACAATTTTGGATAAAATGTTTTAATTTTAAGTAGTCTTTATTGTCAGTCTTTATTGGCAGCTTGCAAATTGTAGAGTTAAATATTGCACAGATTAAATGCTAAGAGAAATTTACAAAATAACCGGGAATTTTTTACTAATTTCCCTTATAAAAATTTGCTTTAATTGTTTCAAACATAATTGCTGTATTAGGTTTATTAAGTTTGTCAATGATAAACACACATTCATATTAAGTGGAATATGGGAATTAAATTTTTAAAAATTCTAAATTTAAAGGTGTAAATTAAATATTAAAAAAATTATTATTAATAATTAATATTGTACAATTTTAATGAGTAATTCTTTAGTATAGTATATTTTCAATTCAAAGAAACAAAACAATTATCTTGCAAATTGACATGTACGAAAACAATATTTAACTTTAATTATGTTGTTTTCAATTCTACTTTATTTGTTGAAAATGTGTGTAAATATGAATATTTTATTGTTAATATTTTAAGGTCAGTACATGTAATGTTACTGTTTATGTCAGTATTAGTAATAAAAACAAAATTATTTATAAGTGATATAATATTTTTATTTTTAGCTTTTTTAAACTATTAATCAGAATTGAGTAAAAATTTGTAGATAAATATTTCGCAACCTGTAAAATACTAATTGATATGTTATATTAATTAATACTTATTTATAATCTATCTACTAACTATTCTTACGTAAAAATATTATTTATAGTAAAGTTATTTTTTTAATTTAATTAAAAATTAATAATACTTTTCCTTAAAATAAAAATAAAATTATTATTTTGTATAAATATTTTAGAAAATAACATACATGCACGTATTCTTAACAAAAAGCCTTTGCTATTAATTACAACTTATTAATATAATTAATGTATTTAAGTTTAAATATTTAAAAAATTAAAACACGTTATTAAATTTATTAAACAATTTATTTTTAATAAATATTTAATTTAATAAGTAATTTTAGTTACTTGACAATATTAAAAATATAAATTTATCAAGTATATTATATTGTACTAGCTTTGCACGTACACATAAAAGCACACAAACATTTGCACATTTCATATGGCCAAGTTTACTATTTAAATAAATAAAAAACATATTGAATAAATTTATAAATTAAGTTGCATTCTATATTTATTTTATTTACTTTAAATTTATCAAATTAAAAATAAAATTTTTAATTTGTTATTATCTCCACATTAACTAAAATTATAGCTAATGTTAAAATAAGAATTTTATAAATACTATAAACTAAACAAAAATAAAACATATTTTGATCATAATTCAGGAATTAAGTTATTAACATTAAATTCTTAGTATACATTTACTAGATGCATTTCAAACCATATTTAAAAGCATATAGGAAATTTTTAGAATTATATGTTGGTTTACACTTTAGTTTAAATGCAAAAGCAAACTATATTTATTTTATATTATTTTGCTTGCTAAAATACAAAATTATTTTTTAACTTATTATTTAAACAAAGATTTAACCTTGAACTTGCGTGCTAAAAATTGCAAATTTATGTTAGGTACTGTAATATAAAACAAAACTAATGTATTAATTATTATGTTTTTATTATACAGTTATTAGTAATTAATTAAATAAAAAATATATTTTTTTTAATTTTTAACAAATCTATAACTAATAAATTAAGTTTGCTCGGAAAGTTCCCTCAACATAAAATATTTTGCTAAATATTTTTGTTTTAATCAAAGCATTAAATTTTATATGTCACATAACTAGTTTTATATCGGAAAATAAGCTAGTTAAAACCATTAAATAATTAATTTAAAAAATTTGTTTACCGAGATTTTATTGCAATTTAATCTCATTAGTTCAATTGTTATTGCAATGTTTGATTACAATAAAAGTTTATATCTGAATTATTTTTAAACTTTAAAAATACGATAGTAAATATACTGTACTATTTGTTAAATAAAATTTTGTGATTATATTAATTTTGATTAATTACTAATTTAAAAAAATATATTTGTATAAAAATACAAGATAAATATAAACCCAAGTAAGTTTAAAATCAAATTCAGATAAATACAAAACTTTATTTAACACAATAAAATTTAGATTAAGGCAATATTTACCAAACAGTTTTATGCTAGGTTACGAAACCGAGTTAGTTAAAAATATTTTTTAGGGATTTTATCTTAGCTACTGTATAAACTATCAACGCAATTCAAAGTATTTGCTAATAATTAAAATCTTAAAACATATAATCATTTTAGATAAAATAATTCTTAACAAATGTAGTAAGAGTATTTTAGTAAAAGTTTTATATTGCATTTAAACAATGTAATTTTTCTGTATTGACAATATGACTAAACTTGTAAAAAATTAGCTCATTATTTCTTGTTAATTAGTAATATTATCAGTATTATTTGTATTGTATAAAACACTTTTTGTTTTGTCTTTGAAATTTTTTTTATTAAATTTAACCATTAATGTTTTTTATGTTGATATATGCTTACAAATATTAAATAATAACATTAATTTAAAGACATACAGTATATGACTAATAGTTAAATTTTTTTTGCTTTGAATGTGTATCTATATAGTTAATTTTATAAATATTTTTACTGTGACTTTTAAATAAGTAGTCAATTATAAACAATATGAATAAATTAGTTGTACAAAATTAATTCTATTAACTGTAAAAAACAATACTAAAATTTATTCAAATATAATAATTATTTGTAATAACATTTAGGTTTGCTTTATTTTAAATACTTGTACAATATATAAACTCACTATGAGTGGATTTATCGTGTCGACGGCAATTTTCATAATCATCATAATTTTTAAATACATTTTCTAAAATAAAAATTAATTTTTTGAATTATAGCCGCCAATGGGGGCGTTTAGGGGGAGCTATGCGTTAAATAATTTTTTACATTTAATACTTAAAAATTAGTTCATTTTCTCATAACATTTAAATTCTAGACACAATTCTTATTTTATTTTAATTACAGTCTATTCTGGAAATATTATATATAATTAGTTAATAAGGTTATTTTTAAAAATTACAGTTTTTATATATATGATATAAACTGTAATTTTATAGAAAATGTTTTAATATTATATATAAATTTTTTATTTTTATCAAACTGTAATTTAAAATAAAATAAAAATTGTTTTTAGAATTTAAAGGTTTTAATTTGTTTCGCTAATTTTTAATTAGTATAAGTAATAAAAAATGTTTAACCCATAGCCCGCCTAAACGCCCCCATTGGCGGATATGTTACAAAAAATAATTTTTTATTTTAGAAAATGTATTTAAAAATAATAATGATTATAAAAACTGCCGTCGACACAATAAAGCATTACATAGTCAGCTGAGCAGCAATACAATATATACAAATAATCTAAATTTAAACAAATAAAATTTGACTTTCCCATGCTAGGCATAAATAACAAATTATTTATTATATTAATATTTGTAAACACAATTAAGTAACATATAAAATTGTAATTTTTAATTTTTTAAAAATTAATTTTAGCCATTTAACTTTAAAGATTAATTTATTTTACTATTTTATAAATTTTAAATATTTTTGATTGAATTTATTTCTATTATATTTAAAATATAATAAGTTACATAATTATATTTAAAAATGAAACAAAAGTTAAACTAGTATCTATATAAGATGTATATAATATTTATCGACAATTACTTAATGGAATACAATTTCCAAGCTGATTTTTAACAAAACCTTTTCCACAAACACACATGGGTACACACACAGCCGTGCACATTATGCCCCTTGCTTGTTTTCCAAATGGATTTTCACAAGTTGGTATAGGCTTACATGGTGAACCACAACTATTATGAATTTCATTTTGTCCGCATTGACTTATTGTTGCTATAAGATAACCAATAATAATAATTTTAAATTGATTATATATTATTTTTAAATTTAATTCAAATAAATTTTATATATTAAAAATTTTACAAACCAACCTGCTAATGTAATTGCAAATAAATTGAAAATAATAAGCAAATATTTGACATTCATTTTTAAAATATTTATTTTATTAACTTTACAGATGTTATGTTTTTAATTAAAATTTTATTAATTTTTACATATACAGTTTCAGTGATAAATATAATAAAGTTTATTTTAATTGAAAAATTTATGCTTATTTAACTAGTAAATTTTTATATTATTTAGAAATAATTATATATAATTTACTTGGTTAAATTATTAGATATTTTTACTTATTTTGGTCATGTTAACTAACTAGTAAATTAACTTTTTAAATGATAAAAAATATTAAAGTTTTATTCAACGCAAACAATCTTTAGACATAACACATTTGCCAGTCGTTTCCGATCTTATATACGGCTCAATGCAAAAACAACCTTGTTTGCATAATGTAGAACAAAATCCACGAAATTTGTTATAATTGCGGCAGGTAATCGGACATAGTGTTCCACATGACATGTATTGTTCGTGCAGTTCCTTGCACACATTTTGTGCTAAATAAAATATTTAAAAAATTTAAATTTAACTTGTCAATGAATATAAACCTATTTATAATTACCAGAAATTGTAGCAATACAAATTAACAATAATAGCAAAATTAACTTCATTTTCGTTTATTTGTCGTTATAGTTTGTTAATTTTCTCACAAAGATGTTTTTATATGAAATTCTTAATCAAACACAATACAAATTATCAGCTAGCGTTTGCAATTTTTTCAATAAAAGATTAAGTAGTCTAGACAATTTCTATTATTACAATAACAAAGATAATTTTTATTTTATAAATAGAATTAATAATAGAAAAAATTAAATAGACAATCTATTTTTATTTAATAAATTTCTTTATAAAATTAATGGAAAAATTCATCACAATAATATTTTTTAAACAAGTTAATTATTATAGATAACCAATCTATTTTAATTTATCTATAATTATTTAATTAGTCATTAATATAAATCCAGTATTTATAGTAAACATTTATTGTATAGAAAAATACAAATTAAATAATACAGAAGTAATATACAGTGCCCTTCAGATGTATGTCCCCAACAACGATGTAGTCACAGTATCCTCCAAACCAAACATTTTTAATTA
>JAQFXP010001815.1:0-17492 GCA_034693685.1 Belba bartosi
AAAATTTCCTAATTTTGGGCAAAAAACCCAAAAAATTTGCCGGCCGCCTTCGGCGGCCGGCAAAACGTCGAGGGGGGCACCTTTTCTCGGACCAAATGCTAAGGGGGAATAAATGCCAATTTTCAAAATCAGGGGGGATTTTTGCCTGATCCTCCCCTTCTCGATCCCTGGTCTTGTACAGTACATAACATCTTTTTATTTTTTGTACATTATTTAATTTTAAATTTAGTTTTAGTTTTAGTAATATGTAAAGTAGTGTTTTAATTAATATATACTTAATAATATTTTGTTAAAACTATTGTTTTGTTTAATCTTGTTTTTAGTTTATTAAGTATAAATTGTAAAATAACACTTTAGCTTGTGCAAACAATGTCTTAAAATAAATATTGGTTAAATTAACTAATAAAAAGTTATATTAAAAACCAACACAAATGCCATCTTTTGCTTTTTATTCAACATTGTTTGTCTTATTCTGTTTGTCTGTATTAACACAATTGTAAATTTATTAAGAATGATAAATATACTCCTTTATAAAAAATAATAATTTTACAATATTTTAAATGTAAACTAAACTTTTACAACATTTCTTTAATTAAATTTTACATTTAAAATATATTTTTAATTACAGTATATGTTTTAAAACTATTATTCAATATGCTAATTATTAATTGTAATTATATTGCCAATTTAAAATTCACTTTAATTAAATATATTTTTAATTTATAACTTAACCAAAATTATTTATATAACTTTTTAGATTTTGTCTTTAATTAAATGTTTGGTTTTTATCCAGAGATTGAGAAACCACTGCAAACGCTCTCTAATGATAAAATATTTATCTAGTTTATTGATAAAGCTACAATAAAAACAAAAACTTTGATGTAAATATAATTTTGTCCTTGTTTATATATATACAGTATACAGTATACAAGACATTAATATGTGTTTTAAATTTATTAAAATTTAAATATAACTTAAATTTATAATTAATTTTTAAAAATTTAATATCTTAAATCTAATTTTAATCTATTTTTAAAGATTTAATTTAATTGAAAATTACGGTTTAAATTCAAAACTAAAAATATATTCTGTAAATAACTGATTGCTTAAACAGCATAAGAGATGTCTCTCTAGTTATCAACAAAAAGATTAAACAAACGATCGCTTATATAGCGCTTAATCTAAAAGTCGATCGCAAAACAGATGCAAATTAAGTCAATACATTAAATTTATTTGAACTATATTTACAATTATTTTGTAGATTACATCAATACAATTAGTAAGTGTAATATTATTTTATTTTTAAAAATAAATCTTTGTCTAAATCTTATAATTATTAGTTTCTTAAATAAATCAAATCTAATTGATTTTTATAGTGATTATTACCAAAATAAATAGGTAGCATTAAATAAGTAAAAATTCCTTTTTATATAATTATATTAAATACGAGAAATAATAATATGTTTTAAATTAAGTTAAGATAAAAAAATAATTTGTTGGCATTTTATTTTTCTTTCTCTAACCGACAAACAGTAATATAACGTTTGATTACAAACCCAATAACACAAGTCTCACTCATTCCAACACAAATATAATTGCATTTAAATTCAATCATAAGGTTTGTTACAAATAGTTGCAACTGTACTGGCAATTGATATAAATTGCAACTAATTAAATATTATTCGGGTTGTAGTTTGATTCAAATAAATACTACTCCAGGTTATTTTCTACACATAATGTCTTGACTATATTTCATTTACATACTTAAAAAATGAATTAATATTGCTTGTTAAGATTAAAATAATTGTACTAAAAGTGAAAACAAACTTTGATTACAGTAATTAATTTGCATAAAATAAACGCAAAATTAATTGTTTGCATTTTCACAATAATTACATCTGCAACAATTTATATGGCAATTAAATGCTTTTTGGCGTAAATTATATTTCAATTTATATTAAATTACTTTGAATTCATTTAATGGAATTACATAAAAAGGCAAAAACTAAACATTAACTCAACGCTAAATCTGAGCAATGATTGATCAATTGAAACAACAAGCCGTTTACATAATGATCCAGGACACTCTGGATCAGAATTAATAAAATTAAATTTTGCCAATGTATGTGAATTTAATCAGTAAACTTAAAACTATTTTACTAAATTTACATTTTATTTATAATATAATTAAACAAATGCTTTGACTATATTATATTATATTTGATATTTGTTTAATTCAAAAATTCCTTTTATTTAATTTCACTAGCTAGTTTTTACAAACGAAAAAATGCAAACAATAAAAACTGTAAAAGATATATTTTTATTAAAATTTTAATAAATAAAAGTAAAGCAAAATTTAATACTATTTAAAAATAAAGTTAGATTTAAAATGTAATAAAAGACAAAAAAAGGCTACTGTACTGTACATGTATTTTTGTTTTTGCTTAAATTGCATTTTTAATTTAGTTAATTATGTTTGCAATATGTAGTAAATTATTGCAACTATTCATTAATGTTTGACTTACTCGTTAGTCTAGGAGTTAGTGTCGCACGACTTGCGTTCAATTATATCTATAAAACTGTTTTTACATAATTATGTATTTTAATCGGTTTGAGTCTGACTTTGATTTTTGTCTAACTAGTAAGTCAGATTTATTTTATATCTGTTATTCAATATTATATAAACAAAATTTATTAATATAAATATTAATACATATTTTATAAACAAAATACAGTATCTAAAGTAAAAATTATATATATATATCAGAGATCGAGAAAGTCGGCCGATCCAGGGGGATTAGGGTAAAGATTTTTCCTAAAATTTTAGTTAAAAATCTAGGGGGTACCAGGGGAGGAATTTTTTTTAAACGCTCAAAAAACCTATATATTTATGATAGAATTTTATTTAACTTAACCGGATTTAAACTAAATTTACTTAATTTAACTGAATTTAAACCGGATTTAACACCAATTTAGAGAAAATTTTCCAATTTTGGTCAGAAAACTTAAAAAAATTTCCGGCCGCTTTCGGAGGCCGATAAAAAGTCAAGAGGGATATCTTTCCGCGGACCAGATGCTAGGGGGAGATAAATGTCAAATTTCAAAAGCAGAGGGGATTTTTGGCTGGTCCCCCCTTCTCGATCCCTGATATATATTAGTTTTATTTAATACTAAACAAAACTGCATTGCTCTATTTTTTAATGTTTACTCTAATGGATGATTATCTTTTGGAATTACATTTAACATTAATAAACAGTTGTTATATATTTGATTAGAAAACAAAACATTTGCATAAATTGCATTAACTGATACATTGTAAATCATTAATTTTGTGAAATTTGCTTTGATTTTAATTTATTCAGGTATAGCTAGTTTAGCATTTGCGGACATTCGCTATAATTTATAACAATATTGGAATAAATGTAGAGTTGATTAATGTTTATAATGTCTAAACAAATAGTAGAAATCTTTGTATACATCATATTATTTAATAATAAGTGTTATTGAAATCCATTTGTTTGACAATTAATGAATATATGAATAGAATTAAAATATGTTAAAACACAAAATATGAATAATTTTAAAAAGTTGAATTTATATTGAAATTTAAAACTAGTTTATCGCTTAAGGAATACGAAATTTTCCAAAAGACAAAATTTATATAATTTAAATTTACTTATCTATGATTTCATTTGGAATTTTTAAAATCTAAAACTCATTTAAATAAATTGAAATTCATTCATAACTTATAGTGAAATAAATAAGTTTTCATTTTTTATCAGAATAAATAGGATTTTTGTATATATATAAAAGTACACAAAATATATTTACAAGTTAGCAAGAGAGAAGAGGATTGAATTATTGGAATGTCTTTGAGATAAACCGAAATAAATCGAGATTTGATGCAAAGGTAGCAAAGCGTTGAACAAAGAATGAAAAACTCTGATAAGACTTCTAACAATTTTTCCTCGAAAAACATTTCCCTAATCTTGAGATTTATTAAATGAAGCGAATCATAAAACCCGAATCAATCTTCAGTATAAAAAAGGAGATTTTCTTCCATTCGATTTAATCTTTGCTTTTATTTTTGTTTTTGTTTTCTTAATTGCTTTCGGTTTACAATTAGATAAAAAGATTCTGGTTAACACTAAAAAATTGTTTTATTTAAAACAAGTTAAAAAATTTTAAATAAAAATTAAGTTGTTAAAAATTTAAATTAATAGAATTTTTGACAAACATAAAATTAAATATATTTAGTTTAAATTATATATTTTAAATTATTGCTTTTTTAAAAAATTAATTGATTTTTAAAAGTAAGCATGCAAATTAAGATATAAATTATTTATTTTTATTATTTTATTATTAATTAATTTGTATTAATTAAGAAAAAATTTAATTAAAAATAAATTATATTTAAACAATAACCTTATCCAAATTCAATTAATAATTAATATATAATTAAATTTCAACAATCACAAATAGAGCCATAATTATTCTAAATAAAAGCACAAAACAACTCAAAAGCCACTTACGTGTAATGCATATAAAGTTTGAATTTAATTTGCTCTTTAAATTTTGATTTTTAAATATTTTAAAAAATTACAATTTTTTAAAACACATTTTTAAATAATTTACTTTTGATATATATATTTTTTCTCTAACTCTTGAGCTAATACGGTATTAGCATAAAATCCCTTGGTTATCTCTATTGTAAAGATTATCTTAATATCTATTTAACGATAATACTATAAGTATAAATTCTTATTTTTAATGAAGAACATTTTAATTAATTATTTTTACTTGAGGCATTTGAGAATTAACGCAATTATTTCTTTAATTCTAATTTAATAAATAAAATATTTATAAAAGAATAAAATTAATTAAATTATATAATATCACATGTAATCAATTATATGTATTGATTGCAATTCATCCGCAATTTATTAGTTTATTTCCTTTTGTAATAAATAATTAAGTCTTTCTAATGGTTAAGACTAACAATAAAAAGCAAGACTAAAGTTTCTTTTATATAATTCAAAGCAAAACTATTTGAGCAAGTTTGGAGCTCAGCTGGATATTCTGATTGTGTTAATGGCATTGCTATTGGGATAGCCAAGTTTAATCTTACAAGTGAATATTTTAAAAATTGTAATATATTAAAAAATAAATAAGCAACAAGCTATTTAAAATAATTGATTAATAATTTTTATTTCAATTATATTGTATTTCTATGAATTTATTGTGTTTGACATTTTTGATTGCTTATTAAGTAATTTTTAAAAATCGAATTTGCTTGCTCTGGCTTAGGTACCCCTGCATTGTAAGTATTTGAATTGTCTGGTTCTCTAGTTTTATCTCCAAAGCAATCCATCATTTCTTTACAAATCTCTTGATTTTTCTTTTGTTGAATAGAATTATTAGTATTAAGAGAATAAACGCATTAAAGGAAAGCCTAAAAACCGAATCCACACAAAATCAAATTGTCGGCCAAAAGCATATTATTCGATAACTTCTATTTGAGTCGTTTTTTTTTCAGTAATAAAGATATGATAAATACGAGAAAAAATACGATAACTTAAATAGATTTTGCGGTTGAGTTGCACTCAAATCGCATTTAAAATGATGGATCAATTCTTAGAGAAAATTAATTGTGACATCAGAGGAATATGTCGATAGATAAACATACTGGCCATTAGGCTGTCTATCTATCTTTACCAGTAATTAGATTTTTACAACAGTTAACCACAACTGCCATAAAATAGTTTCCAGAATTACATGGTCATAATTTTAAATAAATTAAAGTTTTTAATTATAGATATTTTCCCGTCAATTTTTATAAACAAGCAAAGAGTTTGAAAAAATAAAAGATTTTTTTGTTTTTCTAAAAACATTAAAAAAAATAAAATAAGATTTGAGTTATAAAACTTAAGCGAATCAATATTCAACACAATATTAGTTCAATTTATTTATTAGTTTTGTTTTATTGTATGTATTATCAGCAAATGTTCTGAAATAAATAAATAAATAAAAGTTTATTTCAACTCTATTTAGCCAATTTCCATTCATTCAGTTGTAAAATACTAAAAACAGTGTTTAGCAGAAAAGACATAAACTTAAGTATGACTTATAAATCAAAATAAATTTAATAGTTTATGAGTTTATGCCTGTCTTTACTCGTACCGAATCATTAGACTGTTTGATGTGTTTTAGTAAGCATTGGCCGAAAATAAAAGACTAAATTCAGTTTAAATGCCAACAAAATCGAAACAATTTATTTGCCTTCAAATAGTGATAAATGATTTCTACTCTTTATGTAACACACAGTTGAGGCATAGAAAAGGTAATCAAATTGAGTATATTTTGGCGCATTTTTTGCTACAAATATTGTATTAATAAAATGTTTGGTTGTTAGGCAACACTCTATCGATACTGGTATTGCACTTTGGGATGAGTAAGGAAAGTGATATTACAGTACTTGCCTTAATTCAAATTCTGTTGATAAAGATTCAACCAAATGCTATTTTAAACTCTTTATTCATATTAATAATCTAAATTGTTTAATTCTATGCTATAACAAGACTGAACAGTATAATCTTAATACATTTTCAAGAGTAGATTTGTAAAATCTCATTTGCTAGATTTTCAAATTATATATCTTTAATTCTAAATTTTAATATTAATAATTATAATTATAATTTATCAAATATAATAAATTATTATAATAATTTTATAATTTATAAACAATTTGTTACAATTTATCTAACAAATTTTGTTAATATAATATATCCCAATTTCATTTGCGTTAATTGTTCATTCCCATTTTACTCCAACCCTAACACTCAAAAACGAGGCAGTCTTGACGTTTATTTGTATTAACGACTGATCTTATGGTTAAATTGTATTTAATTATTATTTGAATAAAGTATTTGATTGTTATATTAAGGCTCTCGCAACTCAATCACTCCAATTAACACATTCTTAATCTGTGATAACTTTCCGTCTTAATTGTGTCATTGGTTCTTACTGGTCCTTAACGTTGACCCGACCAACCCAACCCAATCCAATACTGGTGAGCACAGAGTCAGGAGCACACACGACAAAGTTAACATTCCAACTTTCTATCAATATATTCTCAATTTGTATCTATCGTTTGGATCTGTATTTGCTTTAATTTTATGGGCCGTCGGGTCTATAAAAAAGAATTTCAATTTCGATGTTTTCTTAAACAAAAGAAAAAACAAATGATTTCGGAAATAACTATTGTCTCAAATGTTAGCACAATTGCTATTTGTGTAGTTGTTATCTCTCTTCGATTGGAATTTTATATTGCATTTAATAAAACAAACTAGCAGATATTTCTAAAATAATAAATGGAATGTTTGGTCACATTCTCCGAATCGATGTCTAATCAATTTGAATAAATCTTTAAGAAACTATACATTTGAATACAAATTCCAATTGTCTAAACCTTTATTAGATTTTTACAGAATTCTAATCCAGTCTCATAACAATTATTACAAAATTGGTTTTAAAACTAAGCTTTAGTTTTGCTTATAAACAGTCGAATAAATTTCAAATTTGTATTTAATATATTTATGACATTTTTTGCATTTTATACTAATTTGTCAAAGAATTGACAAAAACTGTCAAAATTCTATAAATCAAATTAATAAACTAAAGTCTTAACATTACTTACAGTATATACTGTACATTCAGTGAAGCCCACGGATGACTACTAGATCACTTTCTCACATGATAGAGCAAACATAATATATATTATGCTTCACTGCTTATATTAAATGACAAATAAGTAATTTTAGAATTATTATATTATAATAACCAAAGTTAGCTAAAGTTTAACTTTTAAAAATTATTATTAATTTCTTTTATTATCAAATTTAACATGTAATAAGCATTCGTACAATGTTTTACTTGTTTAGTATTCAATATACACTATTTATTTTAAGCTTTAAATTGAAATGCAACAACTAATTAGCAATTAATGGCGAAAGGTCAAATGATCAAATTTAAAATGGTCCGGGCGACAGCTATGTCAACTACGTCGATTTTGATTGCTTATTTATGAAACGGTCTATATGTAACCGTAGATACATACTAATTGCTGTATATACTGTACATACTAATACTAATTGCTTACTAATTATATATTTAATTAGATTTTTGTGAAAGATTAAACAAAAAACTTATGCATTTATAAAATATTAATTTTTTATTTACAATTCTTGACTGCACTGTTTAGTCATTTATATTAATTAATTTAACTAACTCTAAGATAAATAAAATTTTTTGCATTAAGAAATATAAATAAATTATATAATATATAAATTTTAAAATTTTTATTTTTTGTATTGTTTGATATTTTTACACAAAAGGTATCTAAAAAATGTCATATAATAGAAATTCTTTGTCCAAACCTATATGAAGATCAATGGAAAGATTGAATTTTATATTAAATTTTTTTTGCTATAAATATAAAAAGTTTTGTCTTCAAAGACGTGAGCTTTCATTGACTTAAGACACCATAAACTATAGAGACATTGATTTACTTTCCAATAAGTTTTGTGAATAGCGGCTCAATTTCTTCTATTTTAATGAATATTTTTTGGTTCAAATATTTTATTATTTTGTTCGTCAGAACGTCTAAAACATAAAGTGTGGCTTAATGTTAGCTAAAACATAAATATTTGATTCAAAGATGAGTTTTTATATAGATATGATATATATGAATATGATATAAATTATGTGAAAAGCTGTCAAAAAATGTTATTTAATTTACAAAACTTTGAGAAAAAAAGCAAAAACTTAAAAACAGAAACTGTTTTTCAAAATATAAAATCAGTTTTTGTAGAAAAAATAAATTAATGCAAAATTAGATAAACTTATGCTTAGATTATACACAAACGTTGACAGAAATATTAGATAAAAATTAAATCTAATAAACAAATGTATGCTTTATGTCATCTAAAAAAATGATGAATAATAAATAATATATTATTAAATATTTTGCACACAATTTAATTGCATATACTGTATTGCATACGTCTGTATATATTGATATTTTTAGTTATGGAGAATATAAGAGCAAATGTATGGCTCTATCAGTGAGTGAATCGATTTATACCAAGATTTCAACAAAACTCTACTTTTAATGTTTGACATAACTCGTACAGAATTTTAATAATTAAAGTAATATCTACTTTACTTTAATGTACTTCAATTACTTTACTTATTAACTAATAACAACTAATTCATTATTTTCATTAATTTTAATGATGTTTTAAAGTTTTCTAATGGAAAAGATTTTTATTTTATTAAATAAAACTTTTTTCCATTAAAGTCTAAAAACAGTAAATCTTTATTAAATATAAGTGAAACTGAAAAACAAATTTTGAAGACAAAAGAAAGGGATCAATGGATTTGAGATTGTATTATAGACTCTTATGTACTATTATTTGAGTCGAATATTATTTTTGGAGAAAAACAAATCAGCGTTTCTTTGTATAAAAACATTAAAATGATTGTCCTTTTCGTGTAACTTATGATTAATGAACAAGAATTGTCTTCAAAAGCAAAGCTATATATTCAGTGCCAAAACCAGAGTTTACCCAAGGAGGGAGAGTAGCTCTCAGTACAGAATTGCTCCTTCATGACATTTTTATTGACTAAGTTGTAAACAATAGGATATAATCATTTTGTCACGTTCATACACTTTGTTTTGTGGTATTTCGTATAATTTCTCAGCAGGGTAATTAACCTTTCCCAAATATTATTCTCAGCCTTATACCTTGAGAAGAATCTATAATAACTTATACTGAGTATTCGTCAGCATTGTAATTATATTCAAATTTTTATTTAACAAACCACTGTGTGATTATCATGATTATACACATATTTCTGTTAAATATTGATTAGATTTGTTTTATAAAAGCAAACATTTTATCAACAAATGTAATAATTATCAATTTATGTATTAAACAGAGATCGAGAAGGGGGGCGATCAGTCAAAAATTCTTCCCTGATTTTGAAAATTTGGATTTATCCCTCCCCTAGCATTTGGTCTGAGAAAAGGCACCCCCTCGATGTTTTGCTGGTAAATTTTTTAGGTTTTTTGCCAAAAATTAGGAAATTTTCCCTAAATTGGTGCTAAATCCAGTTTAAATCCAGTTAAATTAGGCAAAATTTCATCATAAATATATATGTTTTTTGAGCGTTTTTGGGAAAATCTCTCCCCTGATCCCCCCTGGATCGGCCGACTTTCTCGATCTCTGGTATGAAATATGTCATTAATATCGTAAAGTACTTATGTTTTACATTATTTCCTAAGCAGTAATGCAGACACGTTATGCATAATTTTCACAATAAATAAATTATTAAAATTTGTAATTTTTTGCATTTATTTTCAAAAATCTTTTATTCAAATGAATATTTTTAAAATATCAAAAATATTATATCATTTGCTTAAAAATCAAAACTTATTTATTAAGCTTTAATTATTTAATTACTCAAGAATATAAATGCCATTCTCAATAATATGTTAGTTTATAGATAGTAAAGAAAGTGGTGTAAATGAAATAGAATTTAATATATATTAGAAAAATTTCAAAATGCTCCTTGAGGTATTTGAAAGCAAAATTTCCCTACAGTATACATACAGTACAGTATAAATCATTTAGTTCAATGTAAACATTGTAAGCAAATAAATCAAATGTATTGATCGAAGTTTTTAAAAATTCATTTATACAGTAGAGTTCATATGTTTTTAGTCAAACTTTAGAAAATTAAATCGATATTTTAAAATAAAAATCAAAGCATAAGAAACTGACATTAGTTTAAGTAAATGGGAATAAAATGCATTTGCATTCCCAAGATATGCAGAATTATAGCTGAAGTGTATGATATAAATTAAATTATAAGAATGTTTGCTTGCTATTCACACACAATGGCATGATTGCGGATTACAAGCATATTTCAAACTTATTATTTGATTTGACAAAATTTCTTTTCCTGTTTAACAATAGAAATAAAATATTTTTCTTTTATTATGATTATTAGATAAACAGAAATTCTTAATACATTTTAATAAAATAAAAGCTAAGCTATGTTTGGAAATAAAATATAAAATTCCGGAATTTAAAATTTAAATTGTTTCCTCAAAGTAATACTTAGTAATAAAGTTATTGAAATAGATTCCAAATTATTTGAATTTGTAAAAAACTGCATAACTCGGAATTAGTGAATTGGAATTTGGGTTTAATTTAATTCAAATGACTAATACATTGAGTGAAATATTGCTAAACTATGGCTTATATTATGCAAACACACACTTTTAAAAGAGTTACTCTAATGGAAAACATCATTAAGTTATTGGCAAAAAATACTTATCGATTGAATAATCGACTGTAAAATCTATTTGTGTAACAACTTGAACGAAAATTATCGCAAATTTATTTTTAAATTCTGTTTAATGTTTGTAATTCTTTTTGTGCAAACACAAACTTTTGACAATTTTTTTTATAGTTTTCTATAAATAACTTAATCTTTCAACTTTATTTTTGACTAAAATGTTAACAGGCGAATCAGAACACCTGTCAAACGGACTAAACCTATAAAAATTGACAAAATATTAGTAAACGTTATAATAGCAAAAAAGTTTTGCTTTGTTTTACTGTGCGAAACATAAAATAATATCTAGATTCTTTGTAATCTTCAAACTGTTTACAATTTCTAAAAACTAACAAAAATTGGCTTCAATTCAAGCATTTAAATAATGCACATAAACCGAGAAAAGTATTGATATAATTTAAAAATTTAAAACATCTTCGTTTAACTAATTTACATCTAGAGTCTAGACTTTAGACTCTAGACGTTGGAAAGCCTAATGAAGGCGTTATTCAATTTTGTTTTTATTTTATATTTGCTTTGATTTAATTTGCAAAATAATTTGTACGAAAGCTTTAATGAATAATATGTAGTGCACACAAACTAAAGCAATTGCAATCAAGTTTCTTTTAAAGCACATAAACTAGAAGCGATCATTTAGATTAACATGTTAAATTGTTTGTTATTTTCAATTTATGTCATCAAAACGTAATACTTCAGTTTAGTAATATGAATAAATTTTAATATTTAAATTCTAACATGCTGGGTTTACATATTTGTACAATTATTTTTAGTATAATTTATAAACAAAAGTAAAAAATCAAATCATAAACAATAATTCAAATGTGTAATTGTTGTTCTTAAAATTATTTCTAATATTAAACTACTTGTACTTAACTGGCTTAGTTTTATAAATTAAAAGTTTTTGCACTTAATTTTTTTATTACTAAAGATTTATTACTTTCGTTTTGTTTATATTAAAAATTCAAATTTATAGATAATTTTATAATAATTACATTTTTAAAATCAAATATTTTATAACATTTTATGATTACAATCACAAAATTTTAAGATCAAAACTAAAATTATTTGTTCAAGTATAAGTTTTAAATATTAATGGTTTTATTTATACATTTAAAAAAACATAATTGAGTTCAATTTTTTATATTATTATTTTGATCCGTCTAACTATAAATTGAATTATAAGCTCAATTTTGAAAAATTAGATCTAATGTCAAAAAATATTTTGAAATTTAGAAATGGAAAAGGTTAAATATCAAGGACAATTTGATAAATCCTTACTTTAAGCTTACTTTGTCAGTTTATTGATTTATAAACAAAAAAGAGTCGAATTAGAAGTTATTTATAAAAATTTAATTTTAACTTTAGCAAACTAATTAATGTTTGTAAATAATTTAACAGTATAACTTTAAAAAAATTCTTTTTTAAGTAAATAATTAATTTTTGTTTAATTTAATTCTAATGTCCAGAATAAGGGTTTTAAATTGTATAAAATAAAGTTCTTTAAAACTTGAATAGTTCCAAGACAAATTTAAAGATGAAGTAGAAATCTTGAACATCAATCATTGCCAATAATAATAGTCTAAATACGATAAGTTCGATCTCAACGCCAAGTAAAAGAATTTTGATATAATATGAACCAAAAGCGCAAAAATGGCAACAATTTTGAAATATTAATATAATGTCAAAGAATATTATTTTGATATTCAGTCTATTTATTGGAGTTTCGATTAAAAGAATCCGAACAACAAATCGAAGTGAAAAGTAGTGAAGATTTTGTGCACTGAAGTGCACTTATTATACACTCGTATACAATAAAAATGTTTTCTTTGCTTTAAGAAATATACATCAAAATGAGTCAGAGTTTATGCAATCGTTGGTCAATATCACGATTCTGTCATTATTTATCACTATTAAGGCTCTCCAGAGTGTCTGACAAAACCAAATAACTCGGTTTCTGACAAATTGCTCCACAAATGCATATAAACAGATAATTAAAATAAGGTTTTGTCGTAACTGACCACAAGTTGACATCGACTCAGAGTTCGGAATCGAATTAGTTTTATAATTATACCTAATTTATTAGCAGATTTAAATCATATTTATAAACAAAAACTTTATACTTATACATAGCGTTGTTAAATTTGATAAAATTTATTATTAAGTAAAAGATTTTTTTAAAGTTTCATGGTGTAATTATTATAAAAAGTGATGTAAACTAGTTATAAAAAATTTCTTTTAGTTCTTTATTGAAAAAGGGTTTAATCAACTAATCAAGTATAATATTTATTAATAATTGATATTTAATACATTTTATAAATAATATTTTTAAAAATAATAAAAATTTAAAATATAGCATTTACTAATTAAAAATTTAAGAAGAGTATATAACCAATTCAAAATTAAGCTTAATAACTTATTTCAATAATTATTAATTCTTAGAAAAAAAAATTTAGTAATTAGTAGTTTAAAGTCACTGTCAGTGTAGACAATTTAAAGTCATCTGTAATTATATATAAATTACGTTTAAATTGTTGTATCAAAATAAATCCAATTATATTGTAACAATATTTAAGTTTAAAACAAAGTCTAAACCCCATTTTGTTTAAAATTTTAGCAATTATAATACATATATTTATTAACAGGGATTGAGAAGGAGACTCAGGCAAAAATTTCATTGATTTTTAAAATTGGCATTTAATCCACAAAAGGTTACCCTCTAGGCCGGCAAATTTTTTTAAGTTTTTGGATTAAAATTAAGAAATCTCCCCTAATTTGCTGTTAAGTTTAGTTTATATTCAGTTAAATTGGGTAAAATTTTAACAAAATATATGGAGTTTTTAGCGTTGTTAAAAAATCTCTCCCCTATGTTTTTGGCCAATTTTTTTTAAAAATCCCTCCACCCTGATTTAACAAGTATTTGTTATTTGATATGTCTAGCATTTATTTTAATTACAAAATAATAAAATATACAATTAATTTTAAAAAATTTAATTAAGTAATTGACTGATTTGTGTCATAAAAAAGATATGTAATATATTGACAAATATAAAAAATTTCCATAATTACTTTTGTATAAGTAAAAGTTTATTTTGAAGATGAAATTTTTACTAAAATTTTTAAAAATTTATTAATATTAATCATTTGTTACTTATATATAAATAATCAAATTTTATTTTTACAGTATGATTATTTTACTATGTTCTTTATATACTTGTCTATTTAAAAAAAATTCTAACTCTATAAAGTTTTATACAGTTTTCATGTTTTGTTTGCTTATTGTCTGTTGACATTGACTTACATTTTGGTTTAACAAGTGTTTAACAAAAATAATTTCAATTATAACAACAATTATTTTTGGCTAAATATCAATTCAGAAAATATATTTTGAAGTGTGTTTCATATTTAAAAAAAATTGTAAATTTATAGATATATTAAAAATACAGATGAATTGCATTTAGAATATAAAGTTGGCATTGCAAAATAAATAATAATAAAAAGTATTATTCAGCAAATCTCGAATTCTTTTATATTTTTAATAGACAGTCAACTACAGACCGGTCAGTAATTTACGAGTTTTGGTTATATAGTAAAATGTTTGACACTTATGCTGACCACTTACTATACATTCCAATTGATTATATTAGACCATAAAAAGTGCATTTAATAAATTGTGTTTTCAATTTCCAATTAACCGAAACAACAAAATCTATTGAAATTTTTATACAATTGGCGTTAAAGCTATACTGATAATATATATGTATAGAATTTAGTGAACAGTACATAATTTGGCCTCTAATGAGAAACAGCTATCGTTTTAATAGCCACTCTTCGCTATACATACTCTACTGTATATAAAATATACACTAACTTCAGAACATGAGAGCAATTTCGAGAATACACTTTCACTTTAGGGATAAATTATAATAAAAATTATTATTAAAAATAATGAGTCTTTTGTTGGGGTTTAAGCTTTTTATAAATATCATTGACTAAATAAATGTTTATTTAGTATTGAATGCGAACTAACAGTTTCACAATAATTGTTTCAAATTAATCATTTCAAAAATCTTTATAAATGACTACATTAAATGAGGATGTGTGTTTCAAAATATAAATTATTCTGATTAATTGAATTTAATTAAAAACAATTAATTTGAATTTAATGATAGCAATCGTAAGTTAAATTAAATTCTATGGATTAGAAAATGGAATATATTTTGCAGCTTTTGTAGGAATTTTTCTTTTTTTTTGATTATAATTTTAATCATTAGCATAACATTTGTAGCAAAAAATGATTAAAATTTTTTTGTTTTGTTTTGTTACTACATTTTATTATCTGATTGTCGAGAATTAATTCTAAATCATTACTTATGGTTAAAAATATGGATAATATAATAGAATATCAATTATATTAATGTGGAAATCACTGTAATTGGCGACAAGTAAGCACTGCCTGTCTGGCCCTAACATGAAATATACGTTCAGTTATTGTTAACAAATCACTATAACTAAAAATGAAATATATTTTTATGGCTTAACTTATGTTACGACACATAAGTCACGTTTTGATACTATAAATTCAGGCGAATAACTCAAATTCCATATTAATATAGTGTATATCAATATAACTTTACTTTTTTTCATTTTTCTAATTTGTTCTTTTCTATTATATAAATTGAAAATTTATATAAACTAGGATTTTTTCATCTCACTGAATCTAATTTATGTTCTCAGAATCTAAAACAATTTTTTAACCCAAACTTTGCAAAAATATTTAAAGCTTTCACTTTAACAACACTCTGAGCTTTAAGTGCCTTTAAAAGGAATTAAATTGTTTAACGAAATAATATATTAAAATACATTTTTATCTCCTAGGTTAAAACAGGGACATAATTGTAGTGTTGATTAGGTTGTGCAGCACATGAGCTCATGCTTACTACTTCTCCCTTTATTTCTCTGAGGGAATGCCTAACAGTTGAGGCGCATATCTATCGATGAAACGGCACTCGAGTTATATCGATACGGAAGTAATCCGAGACTGAAATCTAATTTTTCAAAGTGTGGTCTAATAGAAAGTCAACAATATTTTTATAGCACGTATAGAGAGAGCTCTGGAGAACAGCTAAACATAAAATTTTACTGACGAGAGGTATTGCAACGTTATATGAGTGTATATGTCATTTAGAGACAAAATTTGATTTTTTTAAATTGCTTTTTATTCTATGTTATGACTCATGAGTAGTGGAGTAGTGATGAGCACAGGTAACTATAGTGAAAATTTATAACTTTTAGAAACATAATTGAAACTTATGTTGCTGTGCTTGGTGGTTTTTAGATAATAAAGCTGAGCTTAAATAAGCTTATTAAAAAGTTACTGGAAAAATTACTTATTAAATTACTATACAATTAAAGTTTAAATGTATAAACAATATTGTCATGTGCTTAAGTAAATTTTTGTTTAGAGTTTAAAAGCGTCAATTAACATGTTCAATATTTATTTAACAAACAGAAACATTGTATCTGCATTAAAGATATCTTTTATTTTATATGTGTTTAGGCAAGCTTATAAACACATATAAAAGTGATAACAACCTTATTATTTAGATTGATTTTACCCATTTATTAGAAGCAATACTATAAAGTGGCACTATTCAAATAAAGTTTTAATAATAAAACGGGAACCATATATATATATATATTTTTATATACATTTCTATGGCGCTATATATAGTACCATATGTCAGAAATCTATGATCTGCATAGAAAATTCAAATTTTATTTGCTAAAATTTACATACATTATATATACAGTATGTTAGATTTTCAATCAGCTGATTTTAACTTAAATTAACAAAACTAAAACAAACTTAAAGGTTATTACAATTATTCTTTTAATCAGGGCTTGTGAAGGTCGACCGATCCAGGGGAGGGGGGTCAGGGGAGAGATTTTTCTCAAATTTTTGGTTAAAAACCTAGGGGGGGATCAGGGAGAGGATTTTTCCAAAAACGCCCAAAAAACCTATATATTTATGATAAAATTTTGCCTAATTTAACTGGATTTAAACTGGA
>JAQFXP010001816.1:0-17490 GCA_034693685.1 Belba bartosi
GAACAAATTTTGTCATTGAGTACGATCTAATATTTTAAACCCTAAAAATTGATGCATATTTTACATTGAGAATTAAGCTTATTTTACTCTACTTGAATTTATAATGCTTTATATGTTTAGTGCAAAATTAAATTGACCTATGCAATATCAATCAAAATTTAACGTTTTAAGGTTGATACGCTGGCAGTACGCTAGCCTTTCATTGTTAATAATAAAATTAAGTTTATAAATTTCTACATAAATAATTAAAAAATACTTTTTATTTAACTCAAGATGAATTTGTATTATTTGATAAGTTTGCAAATTATAATTTTCGTTAATTCAAATTAACATTAAAGTCAAAAATTTTTATAACCTTTATTTTTGTAAACTAAGACTAACATAAATAATATTTAGTTTATTTAAATTAAGTTAACCAATTTTCTATAAACCGTAAGCAAGAAATGAATTCTAATTGAAGAAACACAATAAATATTTGACTAAATTAAACTATTTATTATTCTATATTTCAACAAATTTTTAAATTATATTAATTTAATTATATACAAACAATACAATTTGAATAAAAATTTACAGCTTTATTTGTTTAACAAATAAGTATTTAGAATAATAATAATAACTTTAACTACATGTACATATAACAATAGGTTTATGAATGTCCAAAAAATGTAACAGTTTTCGCTATTTAAATTAATTTGTTAAAAGTAAAATAACCGTGTAGTTTAGAACGAATATAAAAACCTAAAATTTAATAATTTTATCATTACAAATAATACAAACAAAAATAATATATTTATTACAAACCGGAATAAGTGTAGTCTTGCGGAGCGGAGCGAAGCCTTTAATAGTGAAACCGAATTGAGTTTTACGACTCGTATTCGCAAACAGAAGCCATTCGTTGTATTCATAAACAGACAAATTATTTGTTGAAAACTTATCTAAAATTCTATATATTTTTTCTGCTTTTTCTGGAACTAATCCACATATGAAACAAAGAGCTAAAAAGCTCGAAAATGATAAAATGGTAAAAAGTTCTAAAAATTTGCTGATTTTATGCAATTCCGATGATCTATCACTTAACGAAATAATATAGATATTTAGCATAATTCCAGATATTGTTTGTAAAGTAATCGAAATTGTTAGAAATGATATTTTTGTATTTAATTTATTAATAGTTTCACGAATTTTTAGAAATAAAATTTTATTTTGCTGAATAAATTTACAATTTAATAATTGTGTTGATCTTCTTCTCGAATTTTGATTATCTATAAATTGTTATAAAATTTAATAATATAATTGGTTTTTTTAATTAGTTTAAATTATTTAAAAACAAATATTTTATATTGAGCATGCATTAAAATTTATAAACGCATAATTTTAAATATAACGTAATGCCCCACATTTGACGTCATGCCGATATAAAATAAAATAATTTTATGTTGGTCTACCGGCATGCCGGTTTAATCAAGAGAAAAAATAAGGTTTTTAACCAGAGATTGAGAAGGTCGGCCAATCCAAGGGGAGGGGGGGGGGTAATCAGAGAAGGGATTTTTCCAAAAACGCTCTAAAAACATATATATTTATAATAAAATTTTACTTAATTTAACTGAATTTAAACTAAATTTAGTTATTTTAACTAAATTTAAAACGGATTTAACACCAATTTATAGAAAATCTCCTAATTTTGGGCAAAAAAACCCAAAAAATTTTCCCGGCCGCTAAGACGTTGGATGGTGGAGGGGAGTAGCTTTTCTCGGATCAATACTACGGGGACAAATGCCAATTTCTAAAATTAAGAGGGTTTTGGCTGATCTCGTTTTACAAGTACATATTAAGCTAAAATTTGTTAATAAGTATACATACTGTTAGTTAAATTTGCACTGTAGTCCAAGTTTTTATACATCTCATCTAACATATCAGCACAGTAAATTGATGTTGTCGAGTAAAATAAAAATACAGAAAATATATTTAGAATATTAATGTAGTTTGTTGTTATACGTAAAATATCGTCATATATATGCTTGCTATTGACAAATATATTGAATATAAAATAAAAATAGACTAAAATTAATAAAATATAAGCGACGTAAAGAACAAATATCTTGGTGCTAATTTTTAATTTAATAAAATTTTTCAAATTATTAGCAAATAATTGAATAAATTTGAAACTATTTATATTAATAAAATAAATAGCGGTTAGTCTTAATATATTATTTTGAGTTATAATTATTATTATAGAAATCATAATTGGTTTATATTTTGACTTGTTATTATCTTGTTCTAGCTCAAATTGATTATATATGCGTATAGAAAACAATATTGAAAGATATACAGGCATAATTGAAGCAATTATACAAATAATATATCCATAGATTTTGTAGTATTTATTAATAACGAGTTTTCCGTTTCGATCGATAGTCAGTCCACCGAAAGTTACGCCGAATATGCGGTGAAACCAAAGAATTATTTTTAAAATAATTATAAAATTTTTATTTAAAAACTCCATCAAGTAAAATTTTTGCAATTATTAATAAAACTTTTAAATTAAACAGGTTTTTTAATATACAAAATAACAATTTAGTTTATTTACAAATATTTTATTTAAGTTATAAAATTTAATTTCAAATGTCAATAAAAATTTAATTAATTTAAAATTTTTTTAAAAACAATTGTTGACTGAAATATAAATGTAAAAATAATTTATTTAAAATAATTGAATTGAATTTTTTTGCTATTTGTTTAGTTACTATTTACATATAATTTGTATTAATATAATACTAGGTTTGAAAAGAGGGAATTAATTAAAAATTCTCCCTGATTATTAAATTTGTTTTTACCCTTGCTTGAGTATTTGGTTTGATAAAAGATACCTTCTCAACTTTTATCAAGCTACCGAAAACGCCTGGCATATATTTTTAATTTTTTGACCAAAATTAAGATATTTTCCCTAAATTAATGCTAAATTAGTTTCAAATCCAGTTAATTTAAATAATAAATTTTGCGTCTTTTTGAGAAAATTCTTTCACTAATACCATTGTAGGTTTTTGGCTTAAATTAAAAAATAACTCTTCCCTTGTCTTTCTGAATCGGCCCCTTCCGATCTCTGATATAATATAAGTTTTATATAAATGTAAGTACAGTATATCGAAACGAAGAGCAGCTTATCACAAATATTAATTTAAATTTAAATCGCAATTCATAGCAAAAAAAACTGTACTTGTTTAGTTTGCAATTGTGACTCTATTTGTCAGACTATATCTGAATTGCGTTTCTGTATAACAATTAGTTGTTTTTAGCTTAACTCAATACCCGAATGAGTAACCGTTTCTTAATAGTATTTTTGATTTATTTTAAATAAATATCTAGATTTGGTTGCATTTATGTCGCGATTTAAACCGTCAACAGTAGTCATTTGCCACCGATTCAAGACACACTGTACGCCATTCTTCAATATATCTATCGCTTTAAAACGCATCGTCAATCGCTCTATTGCTTCACACCGAACACACTACTTGGCCCACTTTTTGCATATATTGTCAATAGTACGGCTGTCTCGACATTGACCTTACAGACCCCCTCCAACTACCCGTTTCAATATTATTTTTATTTTACATTAAAAGAATAGTGTATAACATATATATTTATTAATTATAAAATTGTGTTTAATTTTAAAATATTAAAGTTAGTTATAGTTTATAATTTTACCAGAATTTTTTCAAGCAAGCAACTTTAAAAAAAATTGATTTTAATTTGAAAACTTAATTTTGCCGCCGACTGTATATTCGTTTAACAATTTAAGTTAACATTTGTATTTTAAAATATAAATATAAATTAAAAATAAAATTTATAGTTTTAATTTGTCTGAAGTAGGATGATAGTATAATTTAATATAAATGTAAAAATCTACAAAAAGAAATCAATTTTAAACTTTTAAATTAGCATATTAAATCTTTACCGGAATAAGTGTAGTCTTGTGAAGCGGAGCGAAGCCTCCAATAGTGAAACCGAATTGAGTTTTACGACTCGTATTCGCAAACAGAAGCCATTCGTTGTATTCATAAACAGACAAATCATTTGTTGAAAATTGAGATAAAACTGATGACACTTTTGATGCCTTTTCCATAACTAGTCCACAGATTAAACAAGTTATAGAAAACGCCATAAATCCCAAAATAGCAATAAATGCGAATAAATTCACAATTCTATATAATTCAACCGATTTACCACTTAATGATATAATATAGATATTTAACATAAATCCAGATATTGTTTGTAAAGTTAATAAAATGCTTAAATGAGCTGTAATTGAATTTATTTTATTAATTATTTTCCGAATTTTTAAAAATAATATTTTGTTTTGTTGAATTAAATTAATTGTAAATAATTTTCTTGTTTTTCTCAATAAATTTTGATTATCTAGGTAAAAGAATAATTTTAATAATTATCGTTAGATATAAATTAGATATTATTTTTTTATTTTAGAATTTACTTTAATTATTTAAAATAAAATAGAGTCTATTTAAGATTTATAATTTTTTATATTAATTTTTATTTTTATAAATTTATTCAAATATTGTAAATTTAGATTAATTTAATTTGCTATTAATTTGCTAATATATAAAATTAATTAACTCATTATTTTTATCTCAACAGTAATTTACATACCTTTGTGCATTACAGTATATTTATTTATATTTTTACAAATATCATCTAGCAAGTCTGCACAGTAAATAGATATTGTCCAGTAAAATTGAATTGCTGTCATAATTAAAAGCAAATTTAAATTACTTTCAATGAACTCTAAAAAATCGTGACAATTCAACGAGCTGTTAATTAATATATTAATGGAAATAATAAAATAAATTATAAATGATAAAAAATATATTACAGCTAAAATAATTAACTTGGAATTAATTTTTGTTTTAATATAATTTTTTAAATTATTAACAAATACTTGAATGCATTCAAAGCTATTTATATTAATAAAGTAAACGACAGATAATTTTAGTAAATTTGCTTGAAATGTAATTATAATTATAGTAATTATAATTGAGTTAGATGTTTGTTTGTTAATGTTTTGGTGTGAATTAAATTTATTATATAAATTTAAATCAAAATATGTTGAGTTATATACAGACATAATTGATGCAATTATACCAATAATAAATCCATAGATTTTGTAGTTCTTATTAATAACGAGTTTTCCGTTTCGATCGATAGTCAGTCCACCGAAGGTTACGCCGAATATGCGGTGAAACTAAAGAATAGATTTTGCAATTAATACAAAATTTTTGTTTGAAATCTCCATTAAATTACTTTGTATTTAAAATTATTTTAAATAATATTTTTAATATTTGTAAAATTAATTTAGTTTTTAACATAAAATTTCTAAATAAATAAAACAATAAAATATAAATATAAAGTTTTTATAAAATTAATTTATTTGATAAATTTTATTTTATTTATTTAACTTAAAACAAATATATATAATTTTTTCATGTATGTGTATTTTGTATTTGTCTAATTCAATTTTATTATTAAATAGTTTATTAAATTAATTAAATCTTTTTATTTTGATAAATTAAAAGTCGGCTGTTTAATTAAATTTAAAAATTGGCATATTGTTTATTAGTTTGCTAAAATAATGCAGTTATATTCTTGTTTAATTGTTAAATATATTTAACATTTTTAATTAATTATAATGTGTCATTTTAGAAACCATTTAAATCTTATATAAAATTTTTAGTTATGTTGTAAAATATAAAATATTTTAATTTAATTCAATTTATTTAATTTATTACTAATGTTAAGTCCACTGAGATTTTCAAAAAATTATAATAAATAATTTTTTAAAACAATTTATTTGTAAAATACAAAGATATATGTTTTAATTTTTAATATTAATTACTTACTTTTGGTCATCTGAAGAGAAGATATTCTTTACAAAACCATAAAAACGTAACAAACACTAATAAAAATATTATAAATAAAATACATTGTAATAAAAAGTTTAACCCAATTGGGTTCCATAAGTTTACGAAATGAGTCCCAATAATTTTTTTTAATGAACTTATATTTACAATTAGAAAAATATTGTCAAGTTGACTTTTTAAAAATTCGAAATCTAGATTTATTTAAAATCTAAAATAGCAAACGATAGAGACATTAGGCTCACGGGCTTGTCACCGGCCGGTAAGACCAGAGTTATATCTAAAGAATAAGCAAGGTAAATCTGGTATTAATTAGCAAATTTGAGTCAAAGTACAAAAGTAATTAGTTCAAAGCAATAAATAATTTCTACATTTTTACTTTTTTAATAAATAATAGTTTTAAACAAATTATAATTTGTATTTTCTTGTTGAAATATACTAAAAAAAAGTTTATAAATTATTAAGTTTATCTTTAATAATTTGCGTTACATGGTCAAATTAATTATAATTTATTATAATTTTAATTAAAATTTTTATTAAACTTAAAATATAATTAATGTTTATTTTAAAATTATAATTAATAACTTTGTACTTAATATATTATACATATTATCTAAATAACATTTTAAAAAATTTTTTGTTGTTGCATTAATTTTGTTAATGAATCTTATTAATGGTTTATTGCATATTCCAAATAATTTTATTTTAAAATAATATATTACTATTAATAATTAATATAAGTAATAAATAGAACAGAATAAGTAAATAATTAATTATCATTATTTATTTAGCGCAAACACGAACAATATATACTTATATACAGCTAAAAAAATTATTATCTGCTAGCTTAAATGTTTTTTAAAATATATAAGTTTTACCATTTGAATACGCTTGTAACCAATTTAAAAACTATAAATTTAATCTTAAGATTTTAAATATATAAACTTATAATTTTTTTTGATAATTTAAATTTAATTGTATTTTATTAAGTTTTTAAGTAATTAATTTTTAGATATTTAGATAATTTATTTTTTACATAAAAATTTTGGATTTATTTTTATTTATTTATTTATTTTATATTGCTAATTATTTTATCTTGATAGAATAAAATTTCAGAATAAATGTTAATATATTAAATTAAAATGTATTAAATAAGAAAAATTAACTAAACTTCTAAACTTAAATGATAAACTAACAAATAATTTTTAAAAAATTAATTTTTTGTTTTTAGTAATTTTATTTGTTCTAATTTATATTTTATATTTTTAAATAAGAGTTTATTATAAACTTGTCTAATTGCGTTTTATTAGATTGATACTTTTTACTTGCACTGTATATTTTCTTTTATGTAATTATTGATTTAAAAAAACAATTAATTTCTTATAATGCGTATAAAATAAAAAGTTGACATTGTGACTAATAAAATATATTTTTTCATTTATTATATCAAATAAACAAACTAAAAATAAAAAAAACTAATTATGTAAAAAAAATTCTTATTAGAAATAAGTTTTCATTAAAGCAAGATAAAATTTATAAAATAATTATTTTTTAAAATGGCAAACAGTATTAACTATATTAATCCAAACAAGTTTATACCATCAAGTTTACGGATTAAAGGAGCTTCAACTGAATTATATCGAATCGGTTTGTGTCTGAATAAAGCCAACGATGAAAACTATTCAGTTCAGAGAAGGCCTGCAATACATAAACCAATTCTCGTATTCCTAACAATGTTTGCATATTTGGTTAAAGGAGTTATCATTCTATTACCAAGCGAGAAGAATTCATTTATTTTTGTTATATTTGGCGATTTGTCACATTATTATGGGTTTAGAGTTCCATATAATTTTTGCATTGTCTTAGCATCGGCATTTTGCGTTGGCTCTCATATAGTGTTTTACTATAACCACAGAAATGGTATAAAACCGACATTTCTGGCAGTGTTTGAAATGATGTCGGGTTTGCGTTCGCCTAAAAGTGTTGGTCTCGAGAATACAACCGATATTTTGAGACTAATTAAAAAAACAAGAATACTGTTTAAATTAATAAGATTAAACAATAACAAGGTTATTCCTGGAGTACTATGCGCATTTCTTATTCTGCCTCATGTCTTAAATCGCAACCTAATGGAGCTATTAATGTATAGCTTGATAAATTCAGCGCACGCAATTTTTGCAAGTTACTATTTATTTAACATATCTGGATATCAAGTAGCTTATTTTTATCTGTTATGCTTTTATTTAAAGCTTAAAATTAAATCGATTTTCCATAATAAACTCAACTCATATGTAAAAAATTTAAATTTCATCAATCTAACAATTAATGAAATATCTGACTATAATACTAGTTATTTGTCAAAATTTTTGCTATTGTTCTGGGTAACAATTGGAAGCACCTGTGTCTTTTTATTGTCGACATTTTTATTTAATATTATTAATATTTTTCTTAAATTACTTCTGATTTATTTGTTTGTTGGTTTACTCGTAATGTTCTTATTTGTAATATTCACGGCTTCGTCAGTCACATCAGAAGTGAATAAATTGCATAAAACATTAAATCACTTATATGTTGCGCTAATGTTAAGTAAAATACTTGCTAAAAATCAAATTTGCGTCTTGTTAATTAAATTTAAGGTATCTAGTTAAATTATTTAAATTTTATATAACAGTAATAAATAATTAATTAAATTTTATTTATAGATGCAGTCAGTGATCGAACGAATAGCTCTAAAAAGAGTTGGATTTTCGTGTTATTCGTTGTTTACTATTAATTACTTTCGCTGTTATGAAGTAAATTAACAGAACATAAATTTATTAATTTTAAACAAATATGTTTATTTTTAGGTTATAGCAATGCTGTCGACGTTATTTTTAAAAATTCTGGAATTTTTATTTTAAAAATTAACAAACTACATTTTAAATCAATAAAGTATATCCAATCAGTATAACTATAACTATATGAGCAGAATAGCACGTGATATGAAGAATCAAAACTCTAATATTGACGTCACTGTAACCAATGCACAACATTGACGATAAACACATAAATATTTTTTTATTTAATGTAAAAAACTTATTATGTTTACGAAATGCTATTTATTTGAAATATATTTGTAATGTATGAATTGCACGGACACGATTCAATTAATTACTTACTGTTTAGTGTAAATATTTATATAAATATTAATGATTTTATAATTTTGAGTCAATTAAAATTTAATTCTACTAGTTAGTCTTATTATTTAACCATTTTATTATTATATGGAAGTATTTGTGTAAAAAATTATTAATTATTTAAATTGATTATATAACTATACATAATAAATTTTTCAATTAATTAGTTTTTAAATTGTAATGTGCTTAACTTAATAAATTATTATTAATGAAAAATAATTTAATATAATTTTGTTTGTTTAAATATCAAATACAAATTTTTATAATTATGTTAAAATTTACCAGTATTACTAAAATAATTATAGTTAATTTTTATTGTAATGATTAACATGTTCATACATTTATCATGTTTTAAACTATTTATACAATTTTAGAAACATTTGATAATTAATTTAAAATTCATTAGAAAATTAATCATTTAATTAAGTTAATTATATTTCTAAATTAATGTTGCTTGAATATTTTGTAGTTTAAAATTTAAATATACAGTATATAAATATATTTTTATTAATGTGTTTCAATTAGTAAGAGTTCAAAATATTAATTTATTTATTACTATTAATGCAGAACAACAAAATAAAACATTTAAACTTATAAATAATTTGCAACTTATATTACTGCTTACCATTAATACACAATTCTTATCTACGAAGTTAAAAAAAATTAATTATTTTTGTTAAATTAATTTTTTTTAATAAATAAATTTCAACGTAAATTTTAACTGCTAATAAAAGTGTTTAGTTTTTTTAAGTAATAGCAATATAAACTATAATATAATTGCAGTTTTTAAATTAAATTAACATAGCTAGTTTAAATAAAAATAATTATTAAAATATTAATTGCAAATTATAAACATTGGTAACAAAAATTGTAACAACATTTCATTATTTTATTTTAACTAAATTAATGAATGAATTTCTACAAAATTTTTATAATATATTAGACCATATATAAACTATAAATACACATTAATTGGTTTTTGATAATGGCTTTCTGGCCACCTTTGGAGGCGATTTTGTTTACTTACTTTTAATAAAACTTTGGCAAACAGTATATTTTACTTTTTAAATAAATAATTAATTTTCAAAATGTCCAACAATTATAAATTATGGGTAAACATTAATCAACATATAATTAAGATGTATAATATTCAGAGACGAATTAAAGATAAGAAATGTGGCCACTGCAGATATATTGTTTGAGTATGCTTAGCAAATGGTATAAAGTGTTAATTAAAGTGTCTCTTGATTTGAACTATGAGATCGAGTCATCTCTGATAATATTATACAGTCTTTATATAAAGTTAAATATCATATAAATTTCAATGATAAAAATTATTTATTTTACAATACATTTAATAAGTATATAAATATTATAAAGTATATGTAAAGTAAAAAATCAATAAATAAATTATAAAATAAAAAATAATAAAAATTTAACTAATTAGTGTTGTAACATAGTTAATTGTGTTTAATTTAGGTTAAATGTTATTTGTTTTACAAGTTTAGCAAGCAATTTATAATTTTAATACAATTATATTTATTTAATATAAATTAAATTCTATTTTTAAATTATATTAATGCACATTAAATAATTAACAACTGAAAAGAAAATTGTTAATTAAAACTATTAAAAGAAATAGGTTTAAAAAAAATAATTGCAATAATAAGATAAATAAAGTTTTGCAAAAACTAATAATAATTTTTTTAATAAATGCATAATTTAACCAGGGAATTATAAATGTATTTATTATGATTATTGTTTAATTTGTTTGAAATAAAATTATTGTATAATTGAGAATAAATAAGAAAATCTGTAAAAATATATAAATAATTACAAATAAAATTCAAATAAATATTAAAATCTATACCGAAATGAGTGTAGTTTTGGTTAATGGAGCGAAGCCTCCAATAATGAAACCGAATTGAGTTTTACGACTCGTATTCGCAAACAAAAGCCATTCGTTGTATTCATAAACTGACAAATCATTTGTTAAAAATCTATCCAAAACTTTATATATTTTTAAAGCTTTTTCCGGAACTAATTCACAAACAAAGCAATAAATTACAATTTGAATTATAACAAAACTTGTAATAAATGTAAAAATTTAACAAAATTTAGGATTTCTGGATTTGTATTCATTAATGATATAATATATATATTAAACATAATTGCAATTATAGTGTAAATCGTATATAATATTTGAATATAGCCGAATATTTTATCTAGATGATTAATTATTTTTTTAACTTTTATAAATAATGTTTTACCATGTTGTAAAATATTTTTACGTTTTAATAAATTTTGATTTTTATTTAAGATATGTTAAAATACAAATTTTTAAATATAAAAATATTTTGGGTAAATTTAGTCTAGTGTGTTTTTTTTATTGCAAAGTAATTAATTGCATTATAATTTATTTATTAAAATTACATGTTTATTTAAATTGCAACAAAAAAGTCTAGTTTGTTTGCAATAAAAATATTATTACAATTGGGGTTGTCGAAAAGGGCACGGCACGGCATTTAATGACAAATACCGACCATAAAACCATAAATTTTATCATATTTTTAGATCAACTGCCAATTTAAACATCAGTTTTATATTTTGCACCAAAGTAAGCGTCGATAATATTTTGTATTTAAATATACTCTAACAATATCCTTTGTTTTTATTAGTATTCGATCTTGAAATCGTTTCGCAATTGATTTTTTGTTTTTGTTTTCGTTTTCGAGAAATTTGAAGAATTCTCTCTTCTGTAATAATTTGCTTTAATTTAACGTCTTCTCGAGCTTGAATTCTGTAAAAATTAACATTTCTACATCCGAATTCATTTGGCTGAGGTTGTGCTAGACCCTTTATTTGTAATTTATATAACTGAACAGTGAGTCGCGCGTCAATTGCTGGCGAATGACCAATTCTACTAGCGTCTAACTTAAATTCTTGAATGCCCTTATTTAAAATGACATGACACAATATTTTGAGCAAAATCGGTCTTTTTTGTAAGTTGATAAAAAATCCTTCATTTTTCTGTATATCGACGCACTTCTTGATATAAGAGTCTAAACCAAATGCTCCCAAATCGTTTTTGATATTACAGCCAATAATTAAATATCTATCCAAATAGTATTTTACCGTTTTAAATTGCGCTCCGTTTTTAAGCATTTTTCTAATCACTTTTGACCAGTTTTGCATACGATCAACCTCCACTTCTCCGTATCTTATAACCGCATTAAAAACGCAAGGACTGCTATTACGTGCAAGTATGCGTTTTCTAGATTGACATATAGAAATCCAACACGGCATTATTTTGTTAGTCTTTTTATTCCGTATAAATTTCATATTAATTCCTAATAGTTGATTCAAATCTGGATTGACTGCTTCTTTATAGTAAGTTTGTATTTTTAAATCCACTTTGCTTTCTTTCTTTCTTTTACCGCGCTTAGTCACGCCGAATTTTTTGTTACGTGGATTAGTTTAATTTTTACTAGGCGTTTTCATCTTATTATGTTGTTCAGAATCTGTTGTATTTGCAAATTTTGCATTCATTACAAAATATAATGATTCACCGTCTTTTGACAAATTAAAACTGAATTTGTATTCTTATGCATAATTTGCTATCTTCCTCAGCAAAGTTATTAAATTCAAATATTGATTCCAATAAAACGTTTTCTTTTTTAAAACGTTTATTATTTAGTTTTTTAATAACAGCTAAATTAAACGTTTTATAAAACAAACGATTTAATGTAATATCTATGCGTTTTATGTCGTTAATAATTCGTATTAATAGTTCTTTCTTTTTACTGTAAGACTTTCCATATGAATGTAAAATTTTTTGTTTAATCACAAATGTTAAGTTGTTTTTTATATGTTTATAATTGAATAAATTATTTTCAATAAGTGTTCTTGATATGTTCACTAAAGTTCAATTAATATTAACAGATTTTTTTATTTTTTTTTTGAAGTTGTAGCAAAGTAACACCACCATTAATTTTTTATTAATTTTGTAGTTTGATGATTAAATGACAAATTGATTAAATAATATTTCGCAGTCTCAAAAATGTTCCGCAGCATTAAAATTAATGCATTTGTCGTTCAGCGAATAAATCAATTCCCGGCAGCGAAACACCTTCAAGCCCTAACTCAAATTCTCTTGTTAAGCGTTAATCGGAGGCTTGTAGTATAGCACGCGCTAACGGTACTTAACAAAAAAACGTTAGATTTAACGCAAGATTGCTTTTGTCGAGACGCGTTCGTTATAACGCAGTGCCAGAGCAATTTTCACGTTGCACGCGGTTCCACCCTTGCCACCAAAAATGTAACGTCTTTTGTCCGATTAAGATTCTGGACACTCGTCTCCTACTTGAAATCTAAAGGCTTGGTAAATATTGCCATGGGGATCAAGTTTCTTTCTGAGAGCAATTACTTTTTTAGATAAGGTAACCCTGGCATGTTCTTTGATTGAAGAGTTGTACACGAACACTAAAAATAAAATACATAATTAATAATTTGAACAATTGATTTAAAAATCAAATAATATCCTCACATTTATGTTTCTTATTTTGGTCTGTGGTAATAATTATCAAGACACAATGTAGTAGAAAACTATTGTCAACTTTTCCTGTTTTCGATCCGCAAATTAGTAATAGTGGTCTTCGATCGGACTCAAATTGATCCTAAATTAATGAATTAAGACAAGACACTGGAAAAAATTTTCGGCTGGAAATTAGCAATTTCAAATCAATTTTTAGTTTGTCGATGCCTTTTCTGGAATGTGAATTACGGCCTAAAAGATACGTTACAAGTTTGGTATTTGGATTTACACCAGACTTCAATTCATATAGAGTTTGTTAAAGAATAATTATATCGAGGCAATTACTGTAAAATAAAAGATTAAAATCAAAATTCTTTCTTCTAATAAAAATATTTTTTTTAGTTATGTACTTACGATAAAGTTTGTCCTGTTTCATTAATTAAACCATTACTTTTGAACTCGGAAAATATGGTTAAAACTGCATTAATGTAAAATAAAATAAACTGCTCAGGGTTCCATTTGGTTAATTGTTTGACAAATTCTTTTAAAGTTATATTGGATTATATGGGGTTGAGATATCTTTCGCCAAGGATTTCTGGTTGAATTTTGTGGATGTTATCATTTTTTTTTGTTACGATTATCGTCGAAGTAGTCTAGCAATGCGTTGCAGCCAATTGTGTAGCTAGCATCGGCTACCACGTCTTTTACTAGCACCCATTGCACTAAGTTATTCTAATACGCTTCTTGAATTGTATCGGAAATTATTCGGCTTTTAAACCACACACGATATCTTCCGCTGTTTTCGCTATATACTCCTTTGTCAAGAACCAACCATACTTCAAATATTTTGGCATTAGAAGTTTGGATTGCCTTGAAGTAATCTGCTTTAATGTTGGCCAATTGCATTCGGGGTCTCAGTTTGGGTTTTCGGGACTTTGGGAGGTTTTTTCTTTGTGACACTTTTCTTGGCTTTACTCAGTTGTGCCTTTATAACATTTGTTTTAGTTATAGGCATTAGTTGATTTTGAGCAGCGGTCTTGAAATTAGATGGATATATTTTCTAGATAGTCGTCTTTAATTGTTTTTTCAGTATCATATTATTAAGTTTTCTGGGCATTCCTGCAATCCTGGCACGTGTGGATTAAAATTAAACAAATTAATAGATTAAAATTAATTATTTTGAAGATAAAATTGCCAATTAGTAACCATATTGGATTATAAATGTCGCTAGTGTCTGGTCTGGACAGGTATGCGTTTATCTGATAAATTTATAGTAAATTTAAAATATGAATAATAGCTAAGTTTTTGAATGTTATCGACGCTTACTTTGGTGCGAAATAAGGAACTGATGTTTAAATTGGCAGTTGATCTAAAAATATGATAAAATTTATGGTTTTATGGTCAATATTTGTCATTAAATCGGAACGGTATGGTTGTTTACCTTTGCAGTGGCAGTCAGACATATGTAGACTTGCGTCATGAACGGGTTGCATAGCGTTTATGCACCATTCATACACAAATTACGTAAGCATTAATGAGTAAAATGTTTGTTAAATACATGTATAGCAAAGTGTGAGTTTTATAAAATTATTTTATTTTGCTGTATATTGTTGATAATAAAATGTTTCAAAATACTAGGATTATTTAAGTTATATTTTTTTAAAAAATCATAATTTTTTTAATTTTTTGTCTATTACTGAGTATAACAAAAAAATTATACCTTGGAATGTTTGACAAACTTGCATGGATAGGCACGCATTTTTCGCCAAATTAGTGCTATTAATTTATTTGGAACTGGTTAAAAAGTTGCTTTTATGGAACAATGGTTCAATATTGTTATTTAACCAAATTATCAAGGTTTTGGAATTAACCGTTGAGTTAAGGGAATTTTTTAAAGAAATGTTATATTTTAATTTTTTCCAAAAAAAATTTCGACAATATAATTTTTCTTGTGAAAAATTTATTTTGGTAAAATGTTTTAATCAATTTTCTTGCAAGTTTCTTGATAAATTAAATTTATAAAATAGCCGTTTGGTCACAAAAAATTTCTTTAGTTAAAATTTTAAAAAATATTTTGAGAATTTTGATATTTTTTTGCAAATTTTGTTGATATATGGTTAAATGTAAGAAATTTCCATTTTCGAAACTTTCAAAATTAATTTTTTTTAATTCACTGTTAAATTAATTTCTTTTATTTTTCTTTAACTCAAAAATTTTTAGTGATTTATTTTATAAATTTGAAAAAATTTGTTTAATTTGTATAATTTGTATAAATTTGTATAAGATTTTTATCAGGCAAAAGAGAGTTATAATTTGTATCCATTATTTTTCTGATACGAGATAAATTATACTTTATTCGAATGTGTAAAAATTATCATTGAAATATGAGTTTAAAAATTTTGAATTTTAAAAAAATTGAAAGATTGATTGAAATTTAAAAATTATAAACTTATATTTTAAGGATAATTTTTACACATTTGAATAAAGTGTAATTTATCTTGTATCAAAAAAATTTCTAAAAGTCTCTAAAATGTAACGTTTTTTGTCCGTTTGGGATTCTGGACACACGTCTCGTCCGGTCTTTCCTCGACTCGTCCGGTCTTCTCTCGTCTCGTCAGATCTTCTATCGTCTCGTGCCAAATCCTAAACCATTTCGACATTAAGGCTCTGCCCGTCAATCGATCCGCGTTTTCGTCGCCCAATCTATAGATTCAACTAAAGTATTGCCCTTGTTGTAACCGCGGTGTTGGTAATGTATTGGTAATGTGTGCTTTGTTAGCCAGCAAAAACAGTTAGTAAATCTAAAAGATAATACAACCAAAACCTTACAGACCTAATCGCCACTTACAAGCGGTCAGATCGGTGCAGATCGAAAACCATGCTCTTCGGCAGCGCGAACGGACTCTTCAGCTCGTCGCCTGCTAATATAACCAATTAAATTTAAAAGAAAATTAAATAAACTTACGTTAGAATTAAGTTTTTTATTTAAAACGCAAAAACCAATAATAAAATACACAAATAAAAGTCGAAAAATGCTTGAGAGTGATGCGACTGCTTAGCTTCCTAACCAAAACTTGATTTCCCAATAAATCGATCTTTCTCTGACTAAAACTGCGCGAATTATGCTAACGCGCACACAAGCTTGCGTTTGCTGTCATGCCCACTATTCTCTTATTGCTTCAAAGACATTGCAATTTAGGTCACCAGAATTGTTATTGGTTGCTTGTGCACACACCAGTTTACTTCTATAAAGCCGTGGCAAAAAGATTGCTTTAAGCGTTTATATCGTTAACTTGACCTTTTTTTAATTATAGGGCTATATTTTTAATGTTAAGCCATGTCTGCTTATGCTATAGCATTAGCGGCAATTTTTCTAGTGCTAGGCTTTATCTATACATACGTTAGCATTAGCTTTAATGTGTTTTTATGCTAAGCTATGTCTGCTTATGCTATAGCATTAGCGGCACTTCTTTCTAGTTCTAGGCCTTATTTATACATACGTTAGCATTAGCTTCAGTGTGTTCTTGTGCTAAGCTATGTCTATCGCAATGCTCTTTCTATTATTAATCAGATTTCTTAATTGTTAATTAGTAACCTTCACCAAAGAGTAATAAAACTATTAATAAAGAGTATAAATGTTGGCAGGATTAACCTTACTTAACGGTAATTCACTCAATGTCAGAATTACAACAAATAGCAGGATACACCACATTCTACTGTCGTCAGCTTATTCAACTATTTATGCTACAATATATCCATAGATTTTGTAATACTTATTAATAACGAGTTTTCCGTTTCGATCGATAGTCAGTCCACCGAAAGTTACGCCGAATATGCGGTGAAACCAAAG
>JAQFXP010001817.1:0-17489 GCA_034693685.1 Belba bartosi
GCAAAATCCCCCCTTTGATTTCCCCCCTTCAAACCCATTAAATCGTCTGACCTTCTAAATCTTTACATATTCTTGATTAAATTAAAAATGCTATGTTATATCAACCTAAAAATTTTTAATGCAATTGTGGAATTTTATTAAGAATTTGCCACATTGACAATTTTTTTTAATTTTGACTGTTTAATTTGTAACATGTTAAAAACCTTTTTTGCAAAAACTAGCTGGTTTATTAAAAATTAAAACAATAAATTTTGTTAATATTAAAATTTAATTAGATACGTATATTTTTGTTTTTAAAAATTATAACCTGGAACAATTTTAATCAGTACTAAAACCTAAAAAATGTAATTTTGTTACGCTTACAAGTTGAACATTTCTGGCTATTTATGAGTAAGCTTAGGATCTGGAATCGAAAATGAGATAATAGTGTTAGGTTAGGTACGTTAAATTGATTTTACTGCTATATTTTAATATTTAAATTAAACATAATAATGTCAAAAATATTAATAAATTTAAAAATGACATCATTTTTGACATTAATATTTTTGATATTAACATTTGCAATTAAAATATTAACATTTATTTTGAAAATATAATATTAAAAAATATAGCAGTCAAAACGACTTTGCAAACACTATTATCTCATTTTCGATTCCAGATCCTAAGCTTATTTATGAGTAAACAAATTTTTATAATTATAATTTTTAAAAATTAATATAAGTTATAATTTTGAAAATTTAATTATTTTTTATTAAAAACACATTAAAAATAAAAATAAAATTTTCTATGACAGATTGTATTAATCACAATACATAATGTAAGCTATATTTAGGTTAAATATTTTCAACAAGCAATATTTTAAAGCTTAAATAATTTACATATTTATGATAAAATTTTATTCAGTTTAACCTGTATTTAGCAACAATTTAAGAAAATTTTTTAATTTTAACCAAAAAAAAATAAAAAATGTAGGGGAAGGGGTGGAAGGGGGTAAGATAATTTGTAATTTATTTGTAAAGTAATAAATTTCAAATGAGAAATATTGTATTAAATTGTTATTGTTTAGTATTTTAAAATTTAAAGCAATAAACTATTTGAGTTTTGAAGTTTTCAATTAATTTTTAAATGTGAAGTTTTATATTGTTACCATGCTAATTAGTTGTTGCCAAACTTCTTATATTAAATAATTATTTAATGCCAAATTTTTTTAACTTTATAAATAAATAATTACATTTAAACAATTAATCTAATTTTTTAATTTAGACGAACAAAGTCAAATGGCAGGTTTAGCTTATATGGGTAGCATCTGCAGCACCAGTAAAACTAACTGTCTCATTGCAACTGTTCGAAATTTTATGGATGCCTGGGTGATTGCACACGAAATCGCACACACACTAAATGCTGCCCATGACACTCTCTCGTGCAATGTTATGGGAATTATGGGTCCGGTTAGTCAGCGCTCATACGAATGGTCTGATTGCACTAATCGCTACATAAATACATTTCTTCAAAACAATCAGAAAAGCAAATGTCTTCAGAATGTTCCGCCAAAACCAATCTGGGATCTGAAAAATGAGCCACAATTGCCGTCTGCTCTTTATAACGCCGACCAACAATGTTCTGTCAGTTTTGGTCATAGATATACCGCTTGGACTTCAAATAAATATAAATTGCTAAAAGGTCCATGTGATTTATGGTGCGGTTATGACATTGTAAATTTTAATGTCAAAACTGGACTTGAAGGCACCAATTGTATTGGCAAAACTGGCATGTGCAGAGTTGGTAGGTGTGTTTAAACTAATAATTGTAACTTGTGCTTGTTAAGATTGATATTTTTTTGTTTTAAATAAATATTACTTAAGGTTTATTAAAGTACAGTAAAACAAATTTAAAAGTTGGCTTGGCAAAATGAGTTTGTTATAACCAGAGCCCGGATTGACGGGAAAAATTATGAGGTGAATGGGTTTACAACTACCCAGTAATAAATAGGGAAAAATTTTCGATAAAATATTTATAATTATTTTTGTTAATTTTATTTATTTATCTTTTATTTTTAAAATAACAAGATAAAAAGTTTTAATTAAAAAATTAATAAAATAAACAAATAAATATTTTTTAATGTTTTCTTTTTTTAATGACATTCTTCTATGGTTTAAAATCCAAATAATAATAATTTTCACATTCAATCACTTCAGACAAAATTATATTATTTTTAAATAATTTAATTAAATATTTGACAAAATATTTGGGTTTTTTAATTAGTTTGATAAGAATACCTTTTGAATGTTTATCAATTAATTCTTAAATTATTTTTATTTTGATGAAAATTTTTGAAAACTTTATTTTTTTTACTTTTAACTATTGCTATTTTGATTAGGAGTAAAATTTAAAACTAAATCGCTGTCCATTTCGTCCTGTTTCGTTTGAGTACTAGTAAATTTTTTATGTTTATTTAAGCTATAGTACAATATTTACAATGTTTACATTTATATGGTTTTTCATCTGTATGTATACGTAAATGTCTTGATAATTTTGATTTGTAATTGATTTTAAACTGAAATTACATATTATTCTATCATTTGTGTTTGTGTACATTATTGAATTATGAAAACTTGTTATATGAATATAAAAATCATTTATAGTTGTAAAAACAATTTTGCAACTTTTTCATACTATAATTTCTATATTTTTGTGTTGTGCAGGGTTGAATCATATCCAAAATTAATCAAAATTAAATTAATTTATAATTGCATGTATGAGTGAGTGATTGAAAAAAGTAACCAATGAGTAAATGAATGAATGAGTTAATAAATGAGTAAATGAATACATACGTCATCTAACGCAATGTTAATCTTAATATAAAGTATAGAAGAGATCTAAGTCTGAACTCAATGTTCACTATGTCTTATGCTCTCCAAAGCGTAATATGTATTTATATTAATTAATAAAATGTATAATTAATTATTGTTATTCATTGTTATTCCACATTACTAACACATAGCAACTTATTTGATGTTGTGCTGCCCTTCCTGGCCATCAGTACTTATAACTGGCCGAACACTACCGTTTCCGAACAATGGCCTTGAAGGCACATTACATTTTGATGTAATTGATAAAAATGATTTTTTTAATTAAATATAGATTCAATCATTTCTTCACATTTTTCACAATCAAATTTATTAAATTGATTTAATTCAACTGGTTCTAACTTAATATTTAAAAATAAAAAATGTACAAATATAATATTATTATTATAAATATATACCTTAATTTTTTTTACTAAAGCAACCTAAAAATTGTCTTATTTTTTTGAACATTTATTTTAGGCACCAATCAATTTAATGTAAAATATTTTGCCAAATTTGAAAATCTTCACAATTTTTGTCATTTACTGACAAATTATTTTTGATTTCGAGCCAAACGTTCAAGATATAAATTTCATTCAGTCCAAGATGCTATTGAATGTAAGTTTAAATTATAAATTATAATAATTTTTTATTTATTATTTAGATATTCGTATTTTATTTAATTTTGCACGACCAAATCATAAATGTTATAGAAAATATAATTTAATCAAAATTATGTATTATGTTGACCGACTTGATTTGTTATTTTTAAAGTGCGTAAAAATTTTAATATATTGATTTAATTATATAGTTATATACAAATATTTATTTTATAATTTTGTATTTAGGCTAAACAATAAAAATTATTGTGCACTACAAGATAGGAAATTTATTAAAATTCAAATAGTCCTTGTGTTAATCATTATTAAATTAATAATTAAAATTAAAATTTTATTATATTAAATAAATATTCTACAGTAATATAATTATATAAATTATAAAAATATTATTTATATATTATTTAAAAAATAAAATATAAAATGTAATAAATATAATTTGTATCGATAAAATATTAAATGTTGACGTATTAAAATTAATGTAAAAAGGATATTCATATATCTTGTTGATCGCATTTTTTAAATAACTTTTTAATAATTAAAGTTAAATTGATTTTGTAAAATGTTTATTATAGTATAGTCTCCATATTTTTTTACTAGACTAATCAAAAAGTTTTGATCATGTGATTTAATATAAATTTGGACAAATGCAAACTGCTATATTACAGCTTAAACTATAGTAGATAGAAATAGGTTTTTAATACAAAATTTAAAGATCAAGAGTAGTTGTTTATTACTATGATTAAATTTCAAAATTTGCTTAAACCGTTCAAATTTTATGAAAATATAAATTTGTTCAAATTTAAAATTCTAAAAATTGTAAAATTATTTTAAATGCTCAAAATTCTATTTAAATTAAAGTTAATAATAATTTTATAATTTATAAAGCATATAATTATTGCATGCATTAATTTTAAAGCAGTATATATTAAAAATTAAAATAAATATAAAATTAAATTTTGTTTTAAATATTAGTTTCGTTATAACCTTTAAATAAGTTTTATTTTTCAAACTAATTTTTATTAAGAAAATAATTTATATTTTATAAACATTAATAATTCCGAAAATTGATATTTATTTGTGACAATATGGGTTAGCAACTATTAAATCATTCAGCTTGGTCACATAATTTTGTATTCAAATCCAATTTTATCTATTATAGTTTGAGTTGTAACATAGAGGTTTGCATTTGTCACAATTTAAATTAAATCAAATGATCAAAACTTTTTGATTAGCTTAGTAAATAAAAATAGAGACTATACTATAATTAAATTTTTACAAAATCAATTTATCTTTAACCAACTTATATTTTTTAATACTACATTTTTCGTTTTAATGCTTATTATTTAAAACATATAATAATAATTATTATTGATTGTAAACTTAAATTTTATTTAATTAATATAGTACTTAGAAATTAAATACACTATTTAAAATTTTTTGTTAAAAATAATTTGCCAATTAACACTTAAAATAAATAATTATGTACTTTATATTATTAATCGTAAATTTTAATGTTATTTACATTTTTTATCTATTTTTATTTAATTTTTACTAGTTAAAAATTTATTATTTTAAAAATAAATTAAATATTTATTATAATTTTTCATTCTTTATGAAAGGAGTAGTATAAATACTAGCACTTTCAAGCACTGACCCTTAACGTTTGCCGAAAATCAAAAACGACTTACGCGCAAAACAACAACCGAAACACCGTAAAAAATTTAAGTAAATCGATTAAAAATACTTAAATGTATTGTTTATTAATTTATAAGAAAAATTTTAATTTTATTAAAAATCAAAGTTTTTGATTATTTTTCAAAACAAGTTTTAATATTTATTTTAAAATTTATAATTTACTACTTTTCAACATAAAAATTATTGATATTCATGATATTTCAAAAGTTTAGTATATTTAAGAAAAACTTTGAATTGATAAAATAATTATTATCAATTGATTCATAAGTTTAATTTTAATAAAAATTAAGTTTTCAAATAAATATTAAAATTTGTTTTTAATAAAAATCTATTACTTTAATTTTAAATAAAATTAAGTTTTTCTTGAAAAAAATCATAAACAAAATATTTAAGAATTTTTAATCAAAAAAACTATATTCGTAGTAAGTTTTATAAAAATTTTAAACATTATTATTTGTATCTGCAATTTTGTTTAAATAAGTTTAAATAATAAATTGTAAATAAACAAATGGTTAAAGTTTTAATAATTGTTACAAAATAATAATTATGCTGAAAATTGTTATTATAGATTTCGTTTTGTACCTGGCGCAATTGAATGTAAATAGCTTTAATTTTTTTAAATATTAAATTTTTTTATAAATATTCGCATATTGTTTGACATGAAAATGTCAATTAGATCAAGATATAAAAACTTTAATATTGATGAAATAATAGAATTTGTCGATAATTTGAATCTTTTATTTTTAATGTAAAAATTTATATTTTTATTTATTTCTAAAAAATTAATTTTTAAAACTATTAATTGAATATTGTAAAAATTTTAGATTAAAGGACCAAAATTTCTATGGTATTCAAAATTGAGATTTTATTAAATAACAAATGCAGTCATGAGTCAATCATTATCGGGTACATATATAAATTGTAACTCTTTGTTCTAAATAATATATATTATAAAATATATATTTGTTTTTCAATTTAAAATTAATTACAGCGTGTCCAGCCATTAGAAATAAAAGTAATTTAGCTATTATTAAAAAATTACACAAGATAACGTATTCAAATAAATTGTATTTATTTTAGAAATATATAGGTTTTAATATTTTAACTAAACACATTTTCAAAATGCCCACCCTGCATTTTATTCACGTTCTAAAAACGGGGCTTAAAATTGCCGATGGCCGATTTTGTCATCTCTAACGGAATAGATTGAATCAGATTAGAAATTAAATTTTTAAGCTCAACTTTTGTTTGTGGATTGATTTCGAACACTCTTTGTTTAAGATAACCCCAAAGCCAGTAGTCACAAATGTTCAAGTCAGGGCTGTTAGCCGGCCAATCAATGCCTCCTCCTGCTCTTCGTGGTGCATCTAATCCAATCAAACGCCCTTCAAAACACTTTCCGAGTCTTTTAAACACATCAGCCGTTCGATGCGGTCGAGCGCCATCTTGCTGAAACCAAAAACCATCTATCCATTCTTTGCCGTCAGCAATCCGAATAAACTCATCGAGAATTTGCGTTTCATAGACTTGTCCAGTGATTGTCCCGTCAATAAAAATTGGACCAATTATTCCGACACTACTGATTGCGCACCAGACGGTTACTCGTTCGGGATGGAGGGGGCGCGCTACCACTAAGTGAGGGTTTTCTGTACCCCAATGTCGACAATTTTGTTTGTTGGCATAGCCGCCTAATATGAAATAAGCTTCATCGCTCATCTAGATCTAATTCGGATTGACATCTCTTGCGCAAACCCGAGTCTCTTTTCAATATGCACTGGTTTTAGAACCTGCACCAATTGAATTTTATACGGATATAGTCCGCATAACTTTGTCGCTATGATGTGCAGATTTGATTTCGGTATTCCAAGTGCTTGAGATGTTTTTCGCATTGACGTAGACGGCTGTTCTTCAAAATGTCTTCGAACCCGTTCAACATTCTCAGGAGTGGCAACTGTTAGTTGACGTTCGGCATAATGTTGCTTATCGTCAGCAACTGATTTAGTTTTATAACATTTCTGTATAAGATGTTTGATTTTTACAGATTAAAATTGGAAAAAAAATTAATTTATATTTTTTGATAAATTTGACAAAAATTTAAATTTTATTTTTTACTTTGTGATTGTTTGATTAGAAAGATTCGTATTCCTGTCCACTTGTGTTCTGTACGCTCTCAATGTTAGTGTTGCATTTTCACCGTTTTGAAACCAAAGTCGCAGTATCTGGATCCGCTCTTTGAGCGAATATTTGGTGCGCGCTGTGGCCAAATTTGTTGAACTTTTCAATAAACTCAATATTGAAAACAAAACCCTAAGCGATTGTTTGCAAAACCATAACAACAAATGTTAACAATTATTTAAGACAAATGAAAACTCTACGTCAAATTATATCAATTATAACTTAAAAACAATGTAATTTATAAAAAACAAATTTTTATTCTAAATTATTTAAATAAAGATTAATTTATTTATTTTTAAAATATCTTTTTAATTTCACAGTCTATAATTTCACATGCGTTAAAATTTGGTCCCTAGAGTGTAAATTTATATAGACTTGACTGTATATAAATATTAAATGTGTTTATAACATCAATTTTAGTCAATATTAATAATCATCTTATTAACATATTTGCACATCGTTATTAAGTGCGAATCGAAGAATTCTCCAATACAGCAGTAGAAGTTGGTCGACCCATTCATCAAACGATTGACGTGGTCATCCAAGCCTTCCTTCACCAGTTTGCGAATATGCGGGCAATTCTTTCCGTGGATTAAAACTTTCTCAATTTTGAAGCCTTTAGTCTCCGGTTTAGTTATTGTTATAATTTCAGAACTATTAACATCTATGGCGCGTAGATAACGTACTCACCATTAAAACACACAATTGTATTGTTTGTTGTGTACGATCTATTCAAACATTTATGTAAATCTTTATACCAAACACTTAGTGTTATTGTACATTGTTTATGGGTATATGAGTCATTTTCTTTTTATACTAAATTCATTTAATGCTTAATAATTTTTTTAACCAAGTACAGCTAAAGTAAATATCCATAATTTCCGTTTCATACAAATATTAGTGTTTATTTGGATAGTATTTGCCAATTGTTTTTTTAATTTTTAGTATTTGTAATTCAGATTATTTTAAAAGACGTGTAGTTTTTAACAATTAACAATTCAACGGTTTGCTAAATTATATTTTATGTAGATTTACCGCTTAAGGAAGATATCGTTTTTAAACTTCATTAATTATTTGAGTAGCTTCAGCGTCTTGCAATTATTTTGACAAAACAACAAATGTCTTTTTTCTTTAAGGTTGTGATAAAACAAATTTGATTCTATTTCTTTTTGCTTGATTGTTGAAATAGTTGTTTAAATAATATTTTGCTGACTGGATTCGTTCACGTCATTTAAAATGCATATTCCTTGCAGCAGCATCCAGTGAATTAGCTAAAACATTTTGGCTAAGTGTTTATCGAAAGCGTGTGGTAATGTAACATGCTTGCCGTGATTAACAGATAAACAAAAATATAACTTGTAGAATTGCTATGTAATCGGACGCGCTTTGAAAAGCGCAGTTCCGTAGACAAATTCTACGGCGCACGTAAGATCCCATTTGCTGTTATCAAATTGAAACGTTGATTACTAATCTGGACGCGATAGTCAATACGTCCTAACTCGTTCGACTCACTTCGTCCGTTTCATAAACCGTCTCTCGTATCTCATCCAGTTGAGACTTACATTTATAAATTTTTTTTTTTAATATTAAATTCAGTATCTATATATGCTTTAATTGTATTAATTTTTTAAAAATTAGATAGAAATAATCATTATAATAAAATACTTATAAACATAGATGTAATTTTATGCAAATATTGTAATAATGTTTATAAAGTTTTCATCACATAAGTAGTATTCATATTAATCAAATTTTTGACAAAAATAATATTGACAAACTATGTAAATGTTGTTTAAAAATATTTTTAAATTGTTCAAATTCAAAAAGGCATTCATACAAAAAAAATCATTTTATAAGAATGTTGTTTATTTTCTGATAAAAAACATTTATCTATCAAACCGGTTTAATTTGAAAATTTTTACATTTATTTAGAGAAAAATCCAATTTAAAAACTCATTTAAATAATTATTTTAAAATGTCATATTATAGAAAATGTAAATATAATAGTTGTAATTTATACTTTAATACGTTTAATAATTTAAATATTTATAAAACAAACAAGAAAAATTATTTTAGATAAATTTCACACAGTAAAGATCAATTGTTTACCAGTGGTAAACGTTGGTGTCAACTAGATTATGACCACGTGTTTGGCTAATGAACTAATTTTTTTTCTAAAAAATTAACAATATCTATTACTCAAGAATATCTCTATCATAATTTTCAAAATTCGTGTATTTGTTGGGGTAAATCAAATACTTGTCATTTTACTAGTAACTGTAAATGTTATAATACTTTGATTGATTACATTTAATTTATGAACTCAGGAGCTATGGCATTCCAAAGTCAAAATATTAGGTAAAATTTGCATAATTTTGCTATTTTTAACCAATTTTGATAAACAAAAAATTATTTTAATATAAATAAAATTGCGGCAAAATATTTTTTAGTAAAATCAATTTTGGCACAAGATATTAATCCAGAGGGATATTTTTGCTATCAAGTCTGGTGGGCGAGTAAGACTACACTAAGTTCTATAGATAAAGCATATGAATTAAATTTAATTAAATGGGTTGTGGCAGAATATGTTATTGCGTTTATTTAAGCCAAATAAATGTAAAAAACTAGAATTTAAAAATTCAAAATAAAAAGATTTAAAGTTTGGAATCAAAATATGAAAACAGAACTAAAATTTCTGCAATAAGAAAGTCAATAAAGGGAGTACCGGTCAAACTAATTAATCAAATCCGATTGTGGAAACCTAATTTAATATCCTTTTATTTTTATTACAAAATATTGTTTATATATTCGCAATTTAAATATCGTGGAGTAGTGAATGATACAAAGGATTTATAAAGTAATTTTCTTTGTCAAATATATTTTTTAATTTATATATTTAGTAATTGGGTGACATTGAATTTATGCAATCAAAAACAATTAAAAATAAAAAATCAATTTCAAAAACACAAACGTCATTCGATTCGATAGCTATAGAGTGGACGCAAAGTCAATGACAAAGCCGTAAATGCAGTCGAACCTTAACCCATCTAATGTCAGACAACGACAGAGTTATTCAAATCAATTTGTATTTAGATTTAAGTTGACATAAATTCCAATTAATTGTATTGTTTGTTTCAATAAGTTTTAGCTTTTAACTAATTTTCGAATTATATGTAAACTTTTCTATTTTTTCATAAAATGAGTTATTTATAATTTTGTTATAATTTGTATTTATTTGTATTAAATATTAAACTGTGAAATGTATTTTAATTTAATAGACAAAAAATATTAACAAAACTATTGCCAAAACTACTGGTCATTGTTGACGTCATATTAATGTCTGTTTTAGATGACGTGTGCTTTGACTTTAAGTTTGTCATTTATTTCACAAATTGTTTAAAATATTGATTTAAAATTAGATTTTCAAAATATTTATTAATTTCTTTTTTTATTAAATTAATGAATTTATGCTCAAAATGTTTTTAATTAAGAAAACATAAACTGAATTAAATGTATATTCGCGTCATTCGAACAGAAAAGAGTTATTCGGTTCGAGGGTTTGCGACGATTTATGCAAACTATTGTTGTCTTCTCTAACACTCGAAGACTCGTTTCGGTTAGAATTAATGTCTAAACAGTTTTACAAATCTGTTAATTAAAAACAATACTAACTCGCAATTAATAAAAAAAAATTTAAAAACTAACTCTAAATCAATTCAATTCAATCCAGAGTTTAGTTCCAAAAACATTAAACAAAATTTTAATCAAAACAACAGATTCTCTTAATTTAATTCAAATCTATTAATCGGTTGTTGGAATCAATATATTCGGCGATAATAACGAAATTGTTTTCAAAAAATTGCACAAAATTTCCGTTCATTTGGACAATGAAAACATAAATAGATTTGGATTAATTGCGAAAAACTATAAAATCAATTTAACTCTAATCAGTTTTGGCTACAATTTGGATCAGAATTCAGTTAATACTCTAATGAATAGTTCGTCGGAATTGATTAAATTGAAAATTCTGTCAATTCGTGTTTTATCTGAAAGTAATAGCGATTTAGTAATCGATTCATTTAAACAAATTTTTCTCAAATACAAACAAATAGTTTTTCAATACATATCTTATCAATGCCAACAAAAATAACGAAATATTCGATTTATTGAAAGCATTCAAACAATTAAAACGATTGAAAATCAATTCATATTCTGATTCTCAAAGCTATCAATTGAGTCAACCCATCGATGTTTTGAAAAACCTAATGCATTTATCACTCAATTTAAATATTGTAATAACATTTGGCCACAAAAATCCACAGATTAATTAAACGTAATTTACAAACTGAATTAGAATTTAAATACAGCCTTAGCAAAATTGTGATCGAGTTTCCATTGCAAATTGATTTTTTCCATAAATTCAATATCGATTTTATTACTTAAAATTAAAAAGAAAAACTTATTAATAAAAATAAAAATATTTAATTAAAATACTTTATACTTAATGAAACCTACACTTTCTGTAACAACTTCGCGTGTTTTAAATTCTGCATAAATGCTTAATATTTTGGAGTAAAAATAAAATGCAATTAGGCCAGGATTCCACAATCAAACCCGTTTAACAAACTCAATCGGTATTTTATTAATCGATGTTCGCTTGGCAGTAATTTTAGTTCTAGAACCAAATTTAGAACCCAAACTTTCGATCTTCTTAGTCTGAATTTTAAGATTCCATTCTTCACTTTTATTGGGTTTAAATACGCGCAATAAATTATTTGCCCCATTGACATCTTCAGCAATGACCTACTCAATTAAATTCAACTCAAATGCTTCGTCAATTGACTTGGGTATTGTCTTATTGGCCCACCAAATTCGATATCTTAAGTTTCCTTCTGGGTCGGTGTCTTGTTTTAGTATTGCTCTAATTTTATAGGACTTTGATTTCCCGACACGAATTGGTGTATATTGTACTCGATACGCGATTGACTTTAAAAGTTTCATGCTGTTACCATTTCAATTTGCCTAAAAATTAAAAAAAATACGTATTATAAAATACGTAAAATAATATTAAAGTTTAGAAAACAGCATAAACCATTATATCCGTAAAATGTCGTTACTATCGCTTATTTTATTCTTTTGGTATGGGTTCTGTGTTCAAAATAAAAAACAATATTTTATATATGTTTTTGATCTATTTCATGTATATAAAATATATATATCCAATAAGGAATCACTTATAATTCGAATTATCTGAAAAAAATAAAAATATATTAAGAAAAAACATTAATTCTGATAAATAGTTTTTAACAAAAATATTCACAACAAACTTAAACAAAGAGCCAGACATGACAGCACTACGCTTATTGTGCATTGTATACAACGCAGTAACGCATCAAAACTAGTTTTGATACAACAAACTAATTTTGCGAAATTTTTAAAATTTTTAATTTTTTAACATTAAGTCTATGGAAAAATATCTGACCAGACTCCAGGATAAGTAGATTTTTTCTAGACGCATAGTTCAAATCATTCCAAACTATTTTATTAATGTAGATCTATAATGATCCAAGGAATGCGGGGCGATTAAATTAGTTAGAGAAAAATTTGCAAAATTTAAAAAAATTGAACATTTTAGCCTAAATTTTTGAGATTGAAATCCTATAGCTTGTGAGAACATGGATTAAATTGATTCAATCAAAAAATTTTAACAAGTATAATTATCACTAAGTAAAATGACAAGTATTAAAATTACCCCTAACAAATACCCGAATTTCGAAAAATTATTTTCCAATTTAAGATAGTGTTTTTCTTGATTTTTATTAAAAATTATCACTAGAACATTAAAATAAATTATTGTTTAATACAAAATATCTTTATGTTTTCTAATTAAACTAAAAAAATTAATTTTTATAAAAATTAAATATTTTATAAAACGGGTAAAATGTCCTAGTGGTAAAATCTATCATTTATATTAATTAGCGATTAGTTTAATTGTATTAATTAAATATTATAAATGATTTTGTTTCTATATGTTAGTGTAATATTTCAGATAATAAAAATTTTAAATATAAATATTAGCTTGTTAATATAAAAAATAATTTTTTGAAAATTTTTTAATAAGTGATGTGTAAGCATTTAGAGTGTAATGCCCGAGTTAATCTAAATGACATTACAAAAATTCATTACCTTTAAACTTAACTTTGAGGTGAGTGTAGTGAACTTTGAAGTTGTTTACTCCAATCAAAGACTAGCTATAGCAAGGCCTTTATTGTAGAGTAGTTTTGCTGGTATTTAACAAGAAAGTTTTTGTTAGAAAAGAGAGATTGTTTTTAGGATTAGTTTGAGAATAAGTTTTAGATCATTTTTATATTTACTATTAAAATAGAATTATAGAATAGAGAAAATCTACGAGTGATAGTGATTGCAGTCGAATTTGTGTGTAAACTTATTTACTCAATATTTAATCAATAAACTTGGTTTCGGTACAAAACTCGTGAGCATAATTATTGGTAGCGTTTGAGGTTCGGTCTTCGGACCGTAATCTCAAGATGCGAAACTAAGTAAATAAATGTTATTTATTTACTAATTTTCTAGTTGATTATTAAAATGTATTTAACAATGCAATTTTGGATTGGTTAATAGAGTATAGTAGTTTGGAGAATGTATTTTAATTGAATAAACTAGTTGAGAAATAAGAAAAAAAGAAGAATAATTAGTTAGTTAGTTCAGTTGGAGTAGAAAAGACAATGACCGGAGTTGGAGACAACTCGGGTCGAAAATGGACGTTTGTTCGGTTGTTGAGTCTAGAAGAAAGGCTCAACGGCCTGGCAAGCGTTTCAATATAATAAATTAATATTAATCCAATTATGAAGATATAAGTATTTAAATAAGTAATAGTCTGTCAATTGTTTGGCAGTTTCACAAAACGCACTCTAATAACAGCAGAGATTACACATACAAAACTTATGAAAACGTTTGCATTAGCTGTAAGACAATAGATGTCAAACCTCCCAAAATACCAGAATTTTATTTAATTATTTATTTAGATTTTTTTTAACTAAAAATATTTATTAACTTTGTTTTGCTTTAACAAAAAAATAATATTAAAATTTTTTTAAATATATAATTAGTAAAAACAACATAAAAATATCTGCCAAAGCATAATAAGAAGTGCGATGACTAAAGTTTTTGCAGTGACCAATAAAAGACAGCAATTTGTAATTAATTTCTATATTTTATAACATTGATATATACCACTTATTCATTAAAATTTATGTAAAAATAAAATGATTAAAAATAACTGAAATTTTAATTTTAAAAATTTGTGGATTTTTGTGGCCAAATGTTAAACGACTTATTTTTTACATCAATTGACAAATTTGTGCCAAAATTTTAATATTTAATTATTTATAGTTCACATGAATTGAGTGATAATGCTATCACTTGTTTGACAAAACTATCAAAACTAAAAACAATTCATTTTAACGACTATACCGATTGAATAACCGACGAATCAACTGATGAGTAAATGCAAGAAAATTAGAAATGTTTTTATAAATGAAACGAAATATTTTTAGAAATGTTTAAATTTTTTAATTTATTTGATTCAATTGTTTAATAACTAACCGATAATTATATTCATGTTTTTTATAATTAATTTAATAAATAATTTTAAATTAAAAATTTTAATTTATTTATTCTCGAAAATGTATTAAGATCATACTGTTCAGTCTTGTTATATTTTGTTTTTAAATTTTATTGTTTTTAATTTTATTTTTAAAACATTTGCTTTTATTTTTATTTATTAAAAAAATTTACACTAACCATAAGTGCGAAATTGTAATCAAGCAGTACTGGTTCATAGCACTTTAGACCTATTGGTCAGTTATACTATCAATACTATGAAAACCGACAAAAGCCTAAAACAAATATTCGAAATAACCGTTTCGGTGTAACAAAACGTGGAAAGAAAAGACTTGCAAGCAAATTTAACTTTTAATTTAATCCCATTTTATACCGGCATGCCGGTATATGTGAGCTATTACGGTAATTCTATAATAATTGTATCAATGTATTTTTATACATTATATATATTGTATTTACTAATAAATAAACTTTTAGTTCTATTTTTACAAAATTTTAACGATTAGCATAAATGTCCTTTACATTTGGCACTAAAAAACGGTCCATATTTTTATTGTTGTGTTAGTGCTAACCAATAATATTGCTTCAAATGTGTTGCTGTATAACAATTTAACATAAAAGTGAGCAAAAAGTGAATGCCGAATTCAAATTAGTACTCCAAAGCATTACGTTTTGAAATAAACTTTATTGCTATTCATATACAATATTACAATGAAAAGAGAATAGAGAGAATAAGCAAATAACAAGATGCAAACAAAAAATTAATCTCTCTCAATTAGTGAGCACTTACTGGTGGTCGAGAGGAAGAGATCCTCTCAACCACAGAACTATTAATCCGTTTTAGTTTTGGTTTAAACATTGAATAAATTAAACTTAAATAAACTTTGAAATACTTTTATTGCAGTCAACATACACTTGAATGTTATAGACATCGAATGAATATATATATTAAAAATACATTTCTTTTATACCTTAAAATTAAGTTTAAAACCCATACGGATGACATGCATTGCAGTCATCCGCATGATAACAAACTTTCCATTCATATCAGTAATAATCATTTGTTTAACTTTATATATCAAACTTAACTTTTAAACTTAAACTAATATTTCTAATTAAAATCTAAACTTTGGTATTTAATTAGTCTAACGGCATATTACAAATATATATATATGTATTGTTTCAACATTTTGCTAAATTATGTGTTTAGTTATAGTTTCAATTTTTGCCAAAATAACAATTTTAAATTAAAAATGTTGTAATGCATGTATTGTCGTCACATATACACAAGCACATTTCTGGCCAAATTAAATATTAATTTATTACTAATTTAGTTAAAAATATAAAACTTGCTCATTGTAGTGATGTATATATATAAGTGTGTATACACATAGAAATTACAGTAATTGTGTGACAATTACGCTACGCACGAGTTCCTGGCCACTTTATTAAACAGTAATTCCTAACCGGCTTAATAGCAAAGATTGTGAAGGGGGGGATCAGCCAAAAATCCCCCCTGATTTTGAAAATTAGCATTTACCTTCCCCCCTAGCATTTGGTCCGCGAAAAGATACCCCCATTCTACTTTTTACCGGCTGCCGAAGGCGGCCGGCAAATTTTTTAGGTATTTTGCCCAAAATTAGGAAATTTTCCCTAAATTGGTGCTAAATCCGGTTTAAATCCAGTTAAATTAGGGAAAATTTTATTACAAATATATAGGTTTTTTGAGCGTTTTTGAAAAAATTCCTCCCCTGATCCCCCCCTAGGTTTTTGGTCAAAATTTTGGGACAAATCCCCACCCTGATCCCCCCCTTTGAATTGGCCGACCTTCACAGGCCCTGGTTTTAATACCATTTGCTATACATGCAAAAACAGTGTATCTGCATAGGCCTACAAGGTCAGCCTTAGGCCTATGCAGATACACTGTTTTTGCATGTTTAGTAAACAGTTAAAGTTTTAATTAATTCTTTTAAACTATGAGATGTGAACACATCTAAAAATATCAATTCAATAGTATTCTAAACAATTTACATTTAATTGTATTTGAATCCAATTTGCATTCAATTGTTTTCGCAAATAATTAATAGTCTTTTGCCACTAATTTAAAGTCAAACCAATCAAATTACAGCAATTTATTAGTAATTACTTATTGTTGTTAAGAATATTTGTTTATATTTCAATCTATGGGCTAAAAAAATCTCTAATTTAAAATGATTTCTATGTATGGCTCTTCTGAGATTAACAAGATAAAAAGACTAGTGTGTAGAAGTAAGTAGTCAAGGTACCCTCCTAGACGAACTTTTAATTAACCCTTTTTTATTTTATATCTATATCTAACCCTTTTAATTAATTAATAATTGAATAAATTTACACATAATTAATTTAATTAATTTATTAATTATTATAATTTTATTAATTAATTTAATTAACTTTTTTTAATTAAATAATTTTAATAAATTATATTTTCATTAATTAAACTTTTAATAATTAAATATTATAAGCAATTCAT